>JBBDGP010004461.1:0-93457 GCA_037952835.1 Lithobates septentrionalis
GTATAGGGGGTGTAGTGGTATAGGGGGTGTAGTGGTATAGGGGTATAAGGGTATATGGGGTATAGGGGTGTAGGGGTATACGGGGTATATGGAATATAGGGGGTGTAGGGGAAATGATAGAATGTATCCACAATGAGCTTCTAATGTTTCACATTCTATTTCTACTTTACATTTTTTTACAGAACTCCTTTAAATGAAAACCATGTAAAAAAAAATGAAAATTTCAAAGTGACATAAAAACTAATATTGATGAATTGTTAATTCCTCTTTCTCTAAGCTTTTGTTATTGTTCATCCGGCATGTGAGGTTAATGATCCCAATAAGTAGGGATCCCTCTGAGGTTGCCGCTAGCTCTGTGATGGTATATAATGTTACTGCAGCAGAGGAAGGTGTAACCCGCCGGTACTCCTCTATTCATGTCAGTGTACCCTGCCATGTGTGTGAGCCGAGTTCACAGCTCTTCTTGCCATGCCCCCTGTGTACAGCTCGGGCACGGCTCTGTAGGGAGGTGTGGGGATGGATGCCAGGAACCTGATCTGCACCTGCCCAGTGTTTACATCTGCATCATGCGCCATGCTGCAGGCAGAAGGCTGGGTCCTCATCCTCATCCCCACCTTTTACTGCAAAGAGCAGTCAGCGGCACTGTGCATGAGAGGGATGTGCGTGTCTGTGGTCTGTGTGGTATGAGGATGGGAGGATGGGATTCTGTAGGGATTCTGCATGCTGGATTGTCTGCGTCTCTGTGAACAGATGGCTTTAATAATACATATGGGACATTTCTACTTATTTTATCCACCTTCAACCAGCTTCTGATTTCTCAACAGTTTTACCCTTGAAATAATTTTCAGATCTCAGGGAACCCCCGCTAAAATCAATTCATTGGTGGCCAGTGTGAAATATGCCCCCCTTACATTGATATCTGCTGGGAGGAATGCCCCCCCTTACATTGATATCTGCTGGGAAGAATGCCCCCCTTACATTGATATCTGCTGGGAAGAATGCCCCCCCTTACATTGATATCTGCTGGGAAGAATGCCCCCCTTACATTGATATCTGCTGGGAAGAATGCCCCCCTTACATTGATGACTGCTGGGAGGAATGCCCCCCTTACATTGATATCTGCTGGGAGGAATAACCCCCTTACATTGATATCTGCTGGGAAGAATGCCCCCCCCTTACATTGATGACTGCTGGGAGGAATGCCCCCCCCTTACATTGATATCTGCTGGGAAGAATGCCCCCCCTTACATTGATATCTGCTGGGAAGAATGCCCCCCCCTTACATTGATATCTGCTGGGAAGAATGCCCCCCTTACATTGATATCTGCTGGGAGGAATGCCCCCTTACATTGATATCTGCTGGGAAGAATGCCCCCCCTTACATTGATATCTGCTGGGAAGAATGCCCCCCCTTACATTGATATCTGCTGGGAAGAATGCCCCCCTTACATTAATGACTGCTGGGAGGAATGCCCCCCTTACATTGATATCTACTGGGAAGAATGCCCCCTTACATTGATATCTGCTGGGAGGAATGCCCCCTTACATTGATATCTGCTGGGAAGAATGCCCCCCCTTACATTGATATCTGCTGGGGAGAATGCCCCCTTACATTGATATCTGCTGGGAAGAATGCCCCCTTACATTAATGACTGCTGGGAGGAATGCCCCCCTTACATTGATATCTACTGGGAAGAATGCCCCCCTTATATTGATATCTGCTGGGAGGAATGCCCCCTTACATTGATATCTGCTGGGAAGAATGCCCCCCCCTTACATTGATATCTACTGGGAAGAATGCCCCCCTTACATTGATATCTGCTGGGAAGAATGCCCCCCCTTACATTGATATCTGCTGGGAAGAATGCCCCCCTTACATTAATGACTGCTGGGAGGAATGCCCCCTTACATTGATATCTACTGGGAAGAATGCCCCCCTTACATTGATATCTGCTGGGGAGAATGCCCCCCTTACATTGATGCCTGCTGGGAAGAATGCCCCCCTTACATTGATATCTGCTGGGGAGAATGCCCCCTTACATTGATATCTGCTGGGAAGAATGCCCCCCCTTACATTGATATCTGCTGGGAAGAATGTCCCCCTTACATTAATGACTGCTGGGAGGAATGCCCCCCTTACATTGATATCTACTGGGAAGAATGCCCCCCTTACATTGATATCTGCTGGGGAGAATGCCCCCCTTACATTAATATCTGCTGGGAAGAATGTCCCCTTACATTAATGACTGCTGGGAGGAATGCCCCCCTTACATTGATATCTACTGGGAAGAATGCCCCCCTTACATTGATATCTGCTGGGGAGAATGCCCCCCTTACATTGATATCTGCTGGGAAGAATGCCCCCCTTACATTGATATCTGCTGGGGAGAATGCCCCCCTTACATTGATATCTGCTGGGGAGAATGCCCCCCTTACATTGATATCTGCTGGGAAGAATGCCCCCCCTTACATTGATATCTGCTGGGAAGAATGCCCCCCTTACATTGATATCTGCTGGGAAGAATGCCCCCCCCCCCTTACATTGATATCTACTGGGAAGAATGCCCCCCTTACATTGATATCTGCTGGGAAGAATGCCCCCCCTTACATTGATATCTGCTGGGAAGAATGCCCCCCTTACATTAATGACTGCTGGGAGGAATGCCCCCCTTACATTGATATCTACTGGGAAGAATGCCCCCCTTACATTGATATCTGCTGGGGAGAATGCCCCCCTTACATTGATGCCTGCTGGGAAGAATGCCCCCCTTACATTGATATCTGCTGGGGAGAATGCCCCCCTTACATTGATATCTGCTGGGAAGAATGCCCCCCTTACATTGATATCTGCTGGGAAGAATGTCCCCCTTACATTAATGACTGCTGGGAGGAATGCCCCCCTTACATTGATATCTACTGGGAAGAATGCCCCCCCTTACATTGATATCTGCTGGGAAGAATGTCCCCCTTACATTAATGACTGCTGGGAGGAATGCCCCCCTTACATTGATATCTACTGGGAAGAATGCCCCCCTTACATTGATATCTGCTGGGGAGAATGCCCCCCTTACATTGATATCTGCTGGGAAGAATGCCCCCCTTACATTGATATCTGCTGGGGAGAATGCCCCCCTTACATTGATATCTGCTGGGGAGAATGCCCCCCTTACATTGATATCTGCTGGGGAGAATGCCCCCCTTACATTGATATCTGCTGGGAAGAATGCCCCCCTTACATTGATATCTGCTGGGAAGAATGCCCCCCTTACATTGATATCTGCTGGGAAGAATGCCCCCCTTACATTGATATCTGCTGGGAAGAATGCCCCCCTTACATTGATATCTGCTGGGAAGAATGCCCCCCTTACATTGATATCTGCTGGGAAGAATGCCCCCCTTACATTGATATCTGCTGGGAAGAATGCCCCCCCTTACATTGATATCTGCTGGGAAGAATGCCCCCCTTACATTGATATCTGCTGGGAAGAATGCCCCTCTTACATTGATATCTACTGGGAGGAATGCCCCCCTTACATTGATATCTGCTGGGAAGAATGCCCCCTTACATTGATATCTGCTGGGAAGAATGCCCCCCTTACATTGATATCTGCTGGGAAGAATGCCCCCTTACATTGATATCTGGTGGGAGGAATGCCCCCCCTTACATTGATATGTGCTGGGAAGAATGCCCCCCCTTACATTGATATCTGCTGGGAAGAATGCCCCCCTTACATTGATATCTGCTGGAAGAATGCCCCCCTTACATTGATATCTGCTGGGAAGAATGCCCCCCCTTACATTGATATCTGCTGGGAAGAATGCCCCTCTTACATTGATATCTGCTGGGAGGAATGCCCCCCTTACATTGATATCTGCTGGGAAGAATGCCCCCCCTTACATTGATATCTGCTGGGAAGAATGCCCCTCTTACATTGATATCTACTGGGAGGAATGCCCCCCTTACATTGATATCTGCTGGGAGGAATGCCCCCTTACATTGATATCTGCTGGGAAGAATGCCCCCCCTTACATTGATATCTGCTGGGAAGAATGCCCCTCTTACATTGATATCTACTGGGAGGAATGCCCCCCTTACATTGATATCTGCTGGGAAGAATGCCCCCCTTACATTGATATCTGCTGGGAAGAATGCCCCCCTTACATTGATATCTGCTGGGGAGAATGCCCCCCTTACATTGATATCTGCTGGGAAGAATGCCCCCCTTACATTGATATCTGCTGGGAGGAATGCCCCCCCTTACATTGATATCTGCTGGGAAGAATGCCCCCCCTTACATTGATATCTGCTGGGAGGAATGCCCCCCCTTACATTGATATCTGCTGGGAGGAATGCCCCCCTTACATTGATATCTGCTGGGAGGAATGCCCCCCCTTACATTGATATCTGCTGGGGAGAATGCCCCCCTTACATTGATATCTGCTGGGAAGAATGCCCCCCTTACATTGATATCTGCTGGGAGGAATGCCCCCCCTTACATTGATATCTGCTGGGAAGAATGCCCCCCCTTACATTGATATCTGCTGGGGAGAATGCCCCCCTTACATTGATATCTGCTGGGAGGAATGCCCCCCTTACATTGATATCTGCTGGGAAGAATGCCCCCCTTACATTGATATCTGCTGGGAGGAATGCCCCCCTTACATTGATATCTGCTGGGAGGAATGCCCCCCTTACATTGATATCTGCTGGGAAGAATGCCCCCCCTTACATTGATATCTGCTGGGGAGAATGCCCCCCTTACATTGATATCTGCTGGGGAGAATGCCCCCCTTACATTGATATCTGCTGGGAAGAATGCCCCCCTTACATTGATATCTGCTGGGAGGAATGCCCCCCCTTACATTGATATCTGCTGGGAAGAATGCCCCCCCTTACATTGATATCTGCTGGGGAGAATGCCCCCCTTACATTGATATCTGCTGGGAAGAATGCCCCCCTTACATTGATATCTGCTGGGAAGAATGCCCCCCCTTACATTTATATCTGCTGGGAGGAATGCCCCCCTTACATTGATATCTGCTGGGAGGAATGCCCCCCTTACATTGATATCTGCTGGGAGGAATGCCCCCCCTTACATTGATATCTGCTGGGAGAATGCCCCCCTTACATTGATATCTGCTGGGAAGAATGCCCCCCTTACATTGATATCTGCTGGGAGGAATGCCCCCCCTTACATTGATATCTGCTGGGGAGAATGCCCCCCCTTACATTGATATCTGCTGGGGAGAATGCCCCCCCTTACATTGATATCTGCTGGGAGGAATGCCCCCCCTTACATTGATATCTGCTGGGAAGAATGCCCCCCTTACATTGATATCTGCTGGGAAGAATGCCCCCCCTTACATTGATATCTGCTGGGAGGAATGCCCCCCTTACATTGATATCTGCTGGGGAGAATGCCCCCCCTTACATTGATATCTGCTGGGAGGAATGCCCCCCTTACATTGATATCTGCTGGGAAGAATGCCCCCCCTTACATTGATATCTGCTGGGGAGAATGCCCCCCTTACATTGATATCTGCTGGGAGGAATGCCCCCCTTACATTGATATCTGCTGGGAAGAATGCCCCCCTTACATTGATATCTGCTGGGAAGAATGCCCCCCCTTACATTTATATCTGCTGGGAGGAATGCCCCCCTTACATTGATATCTGCTGGGAGGAATGCCCCCCTTACATTGATATCTGCTGGGAGGAATGCCCCCCCTTACATTGATATCTGCTGGGGAGAATGCCCCCCTTACATTGATATCTGCTGGGAAGAATGCCCCCCTTACATTGATATCTGCTGGGAGGAATGCCCCCCCTTACATTGATATCTGCTGGGGAGAATGCCCCCCCTTACATTGATATCTGCTGGGGAGAATGCCCCCCCTTACATTGATATCTGCTGGGAGGAATGCCCCCCTTACATTGATATCTGCTGGGAAGAATGCCCCCCTTACATTGATATCTGCTGGGAAGAATGCCCCCCCTTACATTGATATCTGCTGGGAGGAATGCCCCCCTTACATTGATATCTGCTGGGGAGAATGCCCCCCCTTACATTGATATCTGCTGGGAGGAATGCCCCCCCTTACATTGATATCTGCTGGGAAGAATGCCCCCCCTTACATTGATATCTGCTGGGGAGAATGCCCCCCTTACATTGATATCTGCTGGGAGGAATGCCCCCCCTTACATTGATATCTGCTGGGAAGAATGCCCCCCTTACATTGATATCTGCTGGGAGGAATGCCCCCCTTACATTGATATCTGCTGGGAAGAATGCCCCCCTTACATTGATATCTGCTGGGAAGAATGCCCCCCTTACATTGACACCTGCTGGGAAGAATGCCCCCCCCCCCCCGCTCTATTCACACTCGCACATTTTGGAAAATCATGCAAAATTGCATATTTTTTGCACATTTACAAAAGCACAAAAAACATGCGTCGCATTTGGGATGCCATTTATTTTTAATGGAATCCCAAATGCAGCAAGAATATGTGCATTTTGGTACACAGAAAAATGCACAACAAATGCGGCCAAACGCACGGTAATAATGAGCATGGCTCAAAGCGGCAAAAAGCTACATGAGCGACTTTGTTGTGTTTGTCGCACATATGGCAGCCCATTGAAATGTCATTTCATGTGATAAACAAGCAAAAAGAAAACACCTGCCATGGCCATTACAAAGAGCTCCGCTTCTACCTTTGGGTTTTACATGTATTGAATATAAAGGAGAATCCAACAGTAGGGAATATCTAAAGGTGGCTGGGAACACCTAAAACGTGAAAGTAACGGAGGCAGAGCCAGGAACTATTACCGGGAACTATTACAGGGAACTATTACCGGGAACTATTACAGGGAACTATTACCGGGAACTATTACCGGGAACTATTACAGGGAACTATTACAGGGAACTATTACCGGGAACTATTACCGGGAACTATTACAGGGAACTATTACCGGGAACTATTACCGGGAACTATTACCGGGAACTATTACAGGGAACTATTACCGGGAACTATTACCGGGAACTATTACAGGGAACTATTACCGGGAACTATTACCGGGAACTATTACAGGCAACTATTACAGGGAACTATTACCGGGAACTATTACCGGGAACTATTACAGGGAACTATTACAGGGAACTATTACAGGCAACTATTACAGGGAACTATTACAGGCAACTATTACAGGGAACTATTACAGGGAACTATTACAGGGAACTATTACAGGGAACTATTACAGGGAACTATTACCGGGAACTATTACAGGGAACTATTACAGGGAACTATTACCGGGAACTATTACAGGGAACTATTACCGGGAACTATTACAGGGAACTATTACAGGGAACTATTACAGGGAACTATTACAGGGAACTATTACCGGGAACTATTACAGGGAACTATTACAGGGAACTATTACAGGGAACTATTACCGGGAACTATTACAGGGAACTATTACAGGGAACTATTACCGGGAACTATTACAGGGAACTATTACAGGGAACTATTACCGGGAACTATTACAGGGAACTATTACAGGGAACTATTACAGGGAACTATTACCGGGAACTATTACCGGGAACTATTACCGGGAACTATTACCGGGAACTATTACAGGGAACTATTACCGGGAACTATTACCGGGAACTATTACCGGGAACTATTACAGGGAACTATTACAGGGAACTATTACAGGGAACTATTACCGGGAACTATTACAGGGAACTATTACCGGGAACTATTACAGGGAACTATTACAGGGAACTATTACCGGGAACTATTACCGGGAACTATTAAAGGAACTATTACCGGGAACTATTACAGGGAACTATTACCGGGAACTATTACCGGGAACTATTACAGGGAACTATTACCGGGAACTATTACAGGGAACTATTACCGGGAACTATTACAGGGAACTATTACCGGGAACTATCACCGGGAACTATCACCGGGAACTATCACAGGGAACTATTACAGGGAACTATTACCGGGAACTATTACAGGGAACTATTACCGGGAACTATTACAGGGAACTATCACCGGGAACTATTACAGGGAACTATTACCGGGAACTATTACAGGGAACTATTACCGGGGAATCTGTCACCAGGAAGTCAGAAGATGACTGAGGCCACTCCACTATTGACTCAAATATGAGTTTTGGGTGGACTGGCCCTTTAAGATGTCTTTAGCTTTGGTGCCCTACCAGAGCCTGCAATGACCACAGCAGGCCCACAAGATGTATACTTCTGTGTATATCTACAGCGCCTTGAAAAAGTATTCATACCCCTTGAAATTTCCCACATTTTGTCATGTTACACCCAAAAACATGAATGAATTTTATTGGGATTTTATGTGATAGACCAACACAAAGTGTCACATAATTGTGAAGTGGAAGGAAAATAATAAATGATACAAATAAATATGTGAAAAGTGTGGGGGGGGGGGGACATTTGTATTCAGCCCCCTTTACTCTGATACCCCTAACTAAAATCTAGAGGAACCAATTGCCTTCAGAAGTCACCTAATTAGTAAATAGAGTCCACCTGTGTGTCATTTAATCTCAGTATAAATACAGCTGTTCTGTGAAGCCCTCAGAGGTTTGTTAGAGAACCTTAGTGAACAAAGAGTATCATGAAGGCCAAGGAACACACCAGACAGGTCAGGGATAAAGTTGTGGAGAAGTATAAAGCAGGGTTAGGTTATAAATAAATCTCCCAAGCTTTGATCATCTCACGGAGCTCTGTTCAATCCATCATCGGAAAATGGAGAGAGTATGGCACAACTGCAAACCTACCAAGACATGGCCGTCCACCTAAACTGACCGGCCGGGCAAGGAGAGCATTCATCAGAGAAGAGCCAAGAGGTCCATGGTAACTCTGGAGGAGCTGCAGAGATCCACAGCTCAGGTGGGAGAATCTGTCCACAGGACAACTATTAGTCGTGTTCTCCACAAATCTGCCCTTTATGGAAGAGTGACAAGAAGAAAGACATTGGAGAAAGAAAGTCATAAGAAGTCCTGTTTGTAGTTTGTGAGAAGCCATGTGGAGGACACAGCAAACATGTGGAAGAAGGTGATCTGGTCACATGAGACCAAAATTCAACTTTATGGCCTAAAAGTAAAACGCTATGTGTGGGGAAAACTAACACTGCACATCACCCTGAACACACCATCCCCACCGTGTAACATGGTGGTGGCACATCATGTGGTGGGGATGGTTTTCTTCAGCAGGGACAGGGAAGCTGGTCAGAGTTGATGGGAAGATGGATGGAGACAAATACAGGACAATCTTAGAAGAAAACCTGTTAGAGTCTACAAAAGACTTGAGACCGGGGCAGAGGTTCACCTTCCAGCAGGACAACGACCCGAAACATCCAGCCAGAGCTACAATGGAATGGTTTAGATCAAAGCATATTCATGTGTTAGAATGGCCCAGTCACAGTCCAGACCTAAATCACATTGAGAATCTGTGGCAAGACTTGAAAATTGCTGATCACAGACGCTCTCCATCCAATCTGACAGAGCTTGAGATATTTTACAAAGAAGAATGGGCAGAAATGTCCTCTCTAGATGTGCAAAGCTGGTAGAGACATCCCCAAAAAGACTTGTAGAGAAAGGGGGTTCTACAAAGTATTGACTCCGGGGGGCTCCATACAAATGTCCCTCCCCCACACTTTTCACATATTTATTTGTATCATTTATCATTTTCCTTCCACTTCACAATTATGTGACACTTTGTGTTGGTCTATCACATAAAATCCCAATAAAATACATTTATGTTTTTGGGTGTAACATGAGAAAATGTGGAAAATTTCAAGGGGTGTGAATACTATTTCAAGGCACTGTATACACCGAGGAATGAATGACCATTCTGCAGTCCTGTCTACAGTAACTGTAAAAGCCTTGCTCAATCTGCCTGTAAGGAATCATTGTAACTTTACTTGAAATTCAAATGAAAGGCAGTGTGTAGATTCTCTGATTTTAGCACAGCTGCAGTGTTTCCTGGATGCGTTTGCTGAATGATCAGACGAGTCGCTGTGTGAGCGCGCCTCCACTTATATAAGACTTTCTAGGTCATGTTTGTGCTTCTAATCATCTCTGAAGATTGCGCTTCCTATACAGAGTTATATCTGTCATAGAGAGATGTGCCTTGTGGCTGTACAGGCTTTTGTTCCCTTCCCAGCCGGACCGATCGTTTGTCAGACTGAAGTAATGTACATGGTATGGAGGCCATGTGGGGAGGGGGAGGGGATTTCTATATTTGTTTAAATACTGCGTAGAATTTGTAAATGTTACAATGTGTAATATGTACAGAAGGTGCTTAGAGGGAAGTAAAAATGCAGAACATTCCGGAAATGTCAATAACATATAATGGGTTTGAGTGATTAGGTCAGCAGGTGCTGCTATGAGGATAGAGAGAGATATAAGAAATGTATCAGGAAAGCTCAGAGATGGGAGATTGTGGCACAAATGACGACCCGTGGTCACTTCCTCACTATACCCTCCTCATTACCCTTCATCTAACCCTAACACCCATTACCCCAATACCACCTTCCCTCTAACCCTAATAATAATTATTCGTAATTTGATTCAGGTACTTAAAGCGGTTGTATACCCGCTGAAATTTTTTTTTTCCCCCCTGTAAAGCAAAAGGCATAATGAGCTAGTATGCACCTAGTATACTTACCTTAGAACGAGGCGTCGGTATCTTACCTGGTCCACGCCGAGGGAGCTCTCATGTTGCCTCGGCGTGTCTTCCGGGTATCGCCTTTCCAGCGATGTGAGTGGCTGGAGCCGCGATGTCATCACTCCCGCGCATGCGCGCGAGAGATTTCTTACCCGACAAGGTACGGCAGTTGCCGGGCCTTCAGCCGAGAATCCCCTGTGCGCATGTGCCGCTGCAGTCAGCGGCGCATAGCAAGGGGAATACCTCCTAAACCGTAAAGGTTTAGGAGATTTTTTTTTACCTACAGGTAAGCCTTATTATAGGCCTTATTATAGGCTTACCTGTAGGTAAAAGTAAAAAAAACCACTATACAACCACTTTAAATAGTGACATCAATTTAGATATACATTGTAGATTCACATCAGTCCCTGCCCCCAAGAGCTTACAATCTAAGATCTCTAACATAAATACACATATTAGAGCCAATTTAGACCGAAGCCAATTCACCTCCTAGCATGTCTTTGGAGTGTGGGAGGAAACCGGAGTACCCGGAGGAAACCCACACAGACAGAACATGGAAACTCCATGCAGGTAGTGCCCTTAGTTGGGATTCTAGCCGACGACCCCCAGTGCTGCCAGGCAGAAGTGCTGACCACTACACCACTGTGCAATTCCCATATATCTAACCCTAATACTAACCATAACACTTCCCTGTAACCCTAACACTACCCTACTACTTACCTGTTACTCAAACACTAAACCTCACTGTCACTCCAACCCTAACACTAACCCGTCTGTAATGTTAACACTAATTAGTTTGTTCATTTGTTAATCTAAAGCTGCGTACACACGAGCGTAATGTCCGACAGAAAAAGTCAGACGCAAGCTTTTCATCGTATATTCCGATCGTGTGTGGGCCCCATCGGACTTTTTTTCCGAAAACTCTGATGGACTTAGAGATGGAACATGTTCAAAATAGAACCAATTCCTATCGGGAAAAGCGATCGTCTCTATGCTGTTCCGACGGACCAAAAACGACGCAAAAACCACGCATGCTCTGAAGCAAGTACGAGACTGAAGCTACTGCCCATTGAAATTCCTTTTTCTAGTCCCGTCGTACGTGTTGTACGTCACCGCGTTCTGGACGGTCCGACTTTGGTTTCTGTGTAGGCAAAAAACAAGTAAAAATTCGCGCTGAACTAAAAAAAGCAAGCGGCCAGCAAAGTTCGTAGATAACAAACAAAAAGTCACATGCATAAAAATTATTGCGGCGCTGAAAAGTTCAAAAATGAAATTGAAGAGTGGGAGGAATCCAATCACCAAATATATTGTGCAGATGTAGAAAGATTCACTCGTCACCACGTGGTAATGTAGTCTGCTTACCAGAAGGTGTTAAGGATTAGGCATAGATGATAAATTCTCAATAGCATCCAGCAAATCCAGCCCACTGGAACCCCTCATCAGACCACAACATCCGTGGGATTTCCTTCACATATAAACATCTCCCAATGGTCACTTCAGAATTAGGCATTCAGGCATGTAGTCATCATATATCCGAGAAAAGAAAATGAAGGACCCATAGTGAAGCCCGTAATGATAGATAAAAAAACTTTTATTGTAGTAACTTACAGTTGAAGCTTAAAACAGCATGCATCAATGATAGGAACAAACGGCTGCAGCAATCAGCGTACGGATGTCAACCTGCCTGACATGTTTCATCGTAACAGATGTCTTCAGAGGCATTTTGTTCTGTTTGTTCCTATCATTGATGCATGCTGTTTTAAGCTTCAACTGTAAGTTACTACAATAAAAGTTTTTTTATCTATCATTACGGGCTTCACTATGGGTCCTTCATTTTCTTTTCTCGGATATATGATGACTACATGCCTGAATGCCTAATTCTGAAGTGACCATTGGGAGATGTTTATATGTGAAGGAAATCCCACGGATGTTGTGGTCTGATGAGGGGTTCCAGTGGGCTGGATTTGCTGGATGCTATTGAGAATTTATCATCTATGCCTAATCCTTAACACCTTCTGGTAAGCAGACTACATTACCACGTGGTGACGAGTGAATCTTTCTACATCTGCACAATATATTTGGTGATTGGATTCCTCCCACTCTTCAATTTCATTTTTGAACTTTTCAGCGCCGCAATAATTTTTATTCTGTGTAGGCAAGACCGCTTGAATGGAATTCCGTCGGAGAAACCTTCAGAGTTTATTCCGACGGCAAAAGCGGTCGTGTGTACGCGGCATAACACTAACCCTGCCAGCTACTCTACCATTAGTTCTGCCTGTTTCTTCAACACTTACCCTTCTACTAACTCTGCCTATAATGCTAACACTAATTCTTTCTGTTACTCTAACGCCGCGCACACACGATCAGAATTTCCAACAACAAATGTTCGATGTGAGCTTGTTGTCGGAAATTCAGACCGTGTGTAGGCTCCATCGGACATTTGTTGTCGGAATTTCCGACAACAAAAATTTGAGAGCTGGTTCTCAAATTTTCCAACAACAAAATCCGTTGTCGGAAATTCCGATCGTGTGTACACAATTCCAGCGCACAAAATTCCACGCATGCTCGGAATCAAGCAGAAGAACCACACTGGCTATTGAACTTAATTTTTCTCGGCTCGTCGTACGTGTTTTACGTCACCACGTTCTGGACGTTCGGAATTTCCCACAACATTTGTGCGACCGCGTGTATGCAAGACAAGCTTGAGCCAACATCCATCGGAAATAAATCCAGGATTTTTTTGTCGGATTGTCCGATCGTGTGTACGCGGCATTACACTAACATTAACTCTGAATGTTAAAGAGGTTGTAAACCTCAGGGAAAAAAAAACAAAAAAAAAAAAACCTGCAAGACAAAGGCATAATGATCTAGCATGCATCGCATACTAACTCATTAAGAAATACTTACCTTAGAACGATGCACTGCAGTGCCGCCCGCACTCCGCTCCCACGGCCGACGTCTTTCCTGGAGTTACTTCCGGGTTCGCGGGCTCCGGCGCTGTGATTGGCTGGAGCCCCGATGA
This sequence comes from Lithobates septentrionalis, assembly GCA_037952835.1. Classification (NCBI taxonomy): domain Eukaryota; kingdom Metazoa; phylum Chordata; class Amphibia; order Anura; family Ranidae; genus Lithobates; species Lithobates septentrionalis. Next base: position 13,732 of record JBBDGP010004461.1, read on the forward strand.
CGTCACTCCCACGCATGCGTGTGGGTGCCGCAGGTCACGGCACGGGTCCTTAAGAAATGGCATGAGTGGGCCGTTCCTTCAGTGCGCATGCGCTGTTGACGTCAGCGCAAGCATATATAGTAAGTGCCTCTTAAACTGTGCAAGTTTAGGAGACATTTACAGTACCTACAGGTAAACCTTATTATAGACTTACCTGTAGGTACAATTAAAGAGGAAGACTTTACTTCCTAAGCCGACACCAACCCTCCCTGTTACTCAAACACTAACCCTAATACTATTCCTGCCTGTAATGCTCATACTAATTAGGTCTGGTACTATAACACTAACCTTCCCTGTTACTCGAATATTGTCCCTAACACTAACTCTGGCTGTAATGCTAACACTGCTTCTGTTTGTTACCCTAACACCAAGAAAGAAAAAAAATACCAAAGGCTCTCAGCAATCCGCAGGATAAAACATATAATCCTAGAAAGTTTCTTTATTTGTCATGGGAAAGAAACAACAAAGCAGAAGCTTTGCAACATAATAACGTTTTATAATAATAATAATAACATTGTATCATAACATTAAACCAAACACAGCTAAATAAAACAACAACAATCTAATCTGGAAGATATTTGCCCAAAAACTAAACCTACGAGAGCTGCCAATATACTGAAAACTCAGATGCTGCCCAGCAAAAGAGTCTAATGCCGCGTACACACGAGCGGACATTACGGCGGACTTTGCCCGGCGGACTTTTCGACGTACTTTCCGACGGACTTTGTGAATGAACGGACTTGCCTACACACAATCCACCAAAGTCCGTCGAATTCGTACGTGATGACGTACGACCGGACTAAAACAAGGAAGTTCATAGCCAGTAGCCAATAGCTGCCCTAGCGTGGCTTTTTAGTCCGTCGAACTAGCATACAGACGGCGGACTTTTCGACCGGACTCGATTTCAACGGATAAATTTAAAACAAGTTTCAAATCTAATTCCGTCGAACTTTTGAGAAAACAAAGTCCGCTGGAGCCCACACACATCGAATTGTCCGACGAAATCCAGTCCGCCGGGCAAAGTCCGCCGTAATGTCCGCTCGTGTGTACGCGGCATTATAGTGCAGGAGGTAATACATTACATTTTGCTCTATGTGTCCAATAAATCATTTATTAAAGCAGAACTAAAGGCAAAACGTTTTCTTTGGAGTGAAGAGGGATGAGAACCCCTGTCAGTTTTTATTGCTGTCTGTGTCTCCGTTGGGGAGATTCACCCTCTCAGTTTGTCCTGTTTACCATTATCATTAAAAGTGAAAGTAAAAGAAAACCCAAAATGTTGGGTTGTCCCCAGAAAAGTAATAGAGGAGAAATCTTCCAATGGGGACACTAGTTCTGGTGACCTGGGAGGTCCCTAAAGGAGTTCCCTTAATTTGCAGGGATTTTTTTCTCACTTCCTGTTCGGCTATAGGACAGGAAGTGACGGGGAATCTTCGCAATGGGACACAGATGGTGGGAAAAAAAATCTGACAGGGGTTATAACCCGCCCTTACTCTATCCAAAATGAAAAAAAAAAACCTTTACTTTAACCCCCTGCATCAAACTCTTTTGTGCCCCTTTCTTTCATATTACTCTAACACTAACCCTTACCCTGTCTGTTACTCTAATGCCGCGTACACACGGTCGGACTTTCCGACGGGAAATGTTGGATGTGAGCTTGTTGGTGGAAAGTCTGACTGTTGTGTATGCTCCATCGAACATTTGCTGTGGGACTTTCCGCCAACAAATGTTGGCTAGCAGGTTCTCAAATTTTCACATATTTTTGTTGTCAGACCTTCCGATCGTGTGTACACAAGTCCGTCGCATAAAGGTCCATGCATGCTCAATCAATGCTCACCAAACACATCATTAGCAGAAGGAGCCCAAAGGGTGGCACGTGACTATTGAACTTCCTTTTTATCGGCTCGCCGTACGTCTAGTACGTCACTACGTTCGTAATTGTTGGCCAACATTTGTGTGACCGTGTGTGTGCAAGACAAGTTGGAGCCAATTACCTTCGAACAAAATTCCGCGGTTTTGTTGTCGAAAAGTCCGATCGTGTGTACGGGGCATAACACTAACCCTCTACATTGCTTGTAAATGTAACCCTTTGTTTGTATACACTGACCTCTAAGGACCACAATATCAGTCCTGAAGAACCAGCACCAGAACCTACAGCTTAGAAAGGGTTAGAATACCTATTGACATAACACTGATCCTCATCAATAGACAATCCTGGACATAAAATTGATCCTTGTCTGTAAAATCAATGTGTGGAACACGTTTTTATCTGGGCCATTTCCATCCTATGAATGTTCTTGTTGTGGGTCTGTTTGGCAATCAATATTAATGGAGGATATTTTCTATACCTGGAAACATCTCTTCAGTTTTCTCTGGCCTTTTTCTCTGGTGTGTGTTGTGCAATCATTCACCTTTCTGTGTAGAAGAAGTCATTGGGGTTTGTGGAAAGTTTCTTCATCAGACTGGACACATTTCCCGAGTCTATGAAGCAATATGGCATGCCGCTCTATGAATAGCTTCAGATCAGTTCCCTCGGAGCGATAGTGGGTTATTAAATACAAATGGCAGTTGGAAGGGAGGTAATTGTTCTCCGAAAGATTAGAAGATTGTTTTCCTTTAAGTGACCTTGTCACCTTACTGGAAGTGCCAACCTGTTACAGCAAAGAAGAAACTGAATACTTACCTCTCCTGGCACCAGCACTGCTGAATCCCTTTACATTGAAGAGGAATCCCCCGCTAAAGTCTTCAAACATCAAAGACTTGGGTGTCAGTTTCCCGGGCCCCCCTGCTGCGCTCAGTGGTTCCTCCTGCCAACCGCAGTGTCACTACTGTGCCTTCTAGTGGGGGAAACTCTAGATTAGCTTTGATGTGTTCCTAAAGCTGGCCATACTATGAGGGCATTTTCTCCGTAGTTGGCCCTGGTGACACTCGCTTGCCTGATATCCTTTGATTGAAAAATAGAAGGAGCCTTCTCCATCTCAACACCACCCCCCCCCCCCCCATTCTCATTAAACCCCAATTTAAGTTAGCGACATACTGTATATATTACCAGCTGCTAAACAAACCATTATAACAGCCTGGAAGAAGCGATTCACACAAATTGCAGAAGTCAGGAAACGCGTAGACACATTCTTTATTAATAAGACGTACTATTATTCTTCTGTGCACTCAAAGGGTATTTCTTGCTGTATGGAGCCCATGAGTCCAATATACTCACCCCTCGCTCTGTGCTCTCACATGATAGTATGATAGTTACACCTCTTCCTGGGAAACATTTCCTAGATGGGAAAAACTGGAAAGCTCCTCCTATCTCCCTATTCTTCTTCTATCTCCCTATTCTTCTCCTATCTCCCTATTCTTCTTCTCACACAGTTTGTCCATTTACCTGCCCATTGCTTCCTGGATTCACCGACTCTGAGGTCTGTTCATATCTTACCACCTTGACAATCACTTTCCAATGTAAAATCGTATTATTCTCTGTTAACGTTCCTTAAAAAGTTACAATAAAAATCGAATGAAAGTGAAAAATCGAAGAAGCCGGGAGAATACTTGTCTCTCCTTCCATCTTCTCTCCCTCCATCTCTCCTCTTCACCCTCCATCTCTCCTCTTCTCCCTCCATCTCTTCTGTTCTCTTCTCCCTCCATCTCTCCTCTTCTCTTCTCACTCCATCTCTCCCCTCTCCCTCCAACTCACCTCTTTTTGCTCCATCTCTCCCTCCATCTCTTCTCTCCTTCTCTCCATCTCTCCACTCTCCCTCCATCTCTTCTGTTATCCTCTCCCTCCATCTCTCCCTCCATCTCTTCTCTCCTTCTCTCCATCTCTCCACTCTCCCTCCATCTCTTCTGTTCTCCTCTCCCTCCATCTCTTCTCTCCTTCTCTCCTGTCTCCCTCCATCTGTTCTGTTCTCTTCTCCCTCCATCTCTCCTCTTCTCCCTCCATCTCTCCTCTTCTCACTCCATCTCTCCCCCTCTCCCTCTATCTCTTCTCTTCTCCCTCCATCTCTCCCCTCTCCCTTCAACTCACCTCTTCTTGCTCCCTCTCTCCCTCCATCTCTTCTCTCCTTCTCTCCATCTCTCCCCTCTCCCTCCATCTCTTCTTTTCTCCTCTCCCTCCATCTCTCCTCTTCTCTTCTCCCTCCATATTTCCCCCTCTCCCTCCATCTCTCCTCTTCTCCCGCCAGCTCTCCCCTCTCCCCTCATCTCTCCTCTTCTCTCTCTCTATCTCTTTCCTCTCTTCCATCTATCCCACTCTCCCTCTCTCCTCTCCTCTTCTCTCTCCCCTCTCCCTCCATCTCTCCTCTTCTTTCTCCCCTCTCCCTCCATCTCTCCTCCTCTCCCTCCATCTCTCCCCCTTTCCTTCCATCTCTCTGTCTCTCCCTCCATCTCTGCTATTCTCCCTTCATCTCTCCCCCTCTCCCTCCATCTCTCCTCTTCTTTCTCCCCTCTCCCTCCATCTCTCCTCCTCTCCCTCCATCTCTCCCCCTTTCCTTCCATCTCTCTGTCTCTCCTCCTTTCCTTCCATCTCTCTGTCTCTCCCTCCATCTCTGCTATTCTCCCTTCATCTCTCCCCCTCTCCCTCCATCTCTCTGTCTCTCCTCTTCTCCCTCCATCTCTCTATCTCTTCTCTTCTCCCTCTATCTCTTCTCTTCTCCCTCTATCTCTTCTCTTCTCCCTCTATCTCTCCTCTTCTCTTTCCATCTCTCCTCCTCTCCCTCCATCTATGCTATTCTCCCTTCATCTCTCCCACTCTCCCTCCATCTCTCCTCTATTCCCTCCATCTCTCCTTCTCTCCCTTCATCTATTTGTCTCTTCTCTTCTCCCTCCATCTCTCTATCTCTCAATCTCTTCTCTTCTCCCTCTATCTCTTCTCTTCTCCCTCTATCTCTCCTCTTCTCTCTCCATCTCTCCTCCATCTTTCCTCCTCTCCCTCCAACTATGCTATTCTCCCTTCATCTCTCCCCCTCTCCCTTCATCTCTTCTCGCTCTATCTCTCCTCCTCTTCTCCCTCCATCTGTCCCCCTCTCCCTTCATCTCTCTGTCTCTCCTCTTCTCCCTCCATCTCTCCTGTTCTCCCTCCATCTCTCCCCCTCTCCCTCCATCTCTCCTCTTCTCCCTCCATCTCTCCTTCTCTCCCTTCTTCTATTTGTCTCTCCTCTTCTCCCTTAATCTCCCTGTCTCTCCTCTTCTCCCTCCATCTCTCCTTCTCTCCCTTCTTCTATTTGTCTCTCCTCTTCTCCCTTAATCTCCCTGTCTCTCCTCTTCTCCCTCCATCTCTCTATATCTCCATCTCTCCTCTTCTCCCTCCATCTCTCCTCTTCTCCCACCACCTCCTTCCTCTTCCTCCATCTTTTCTCTTCTCCCTCCATCTCTCTGTCTTTCCCTTCATCTCTCCTCCTCTTCTCCCTCTCTCCTCCTCCTCTTCCTCCATCTCTCCTCATCTCCCTCCTCTTCCTCCATCTCTCCTCTTCTCCCTCCATCTCTTCTCTTCTCCCTCCATCTCTCTGTCTTTCCCTCCATCTCTCCTCCTCTTCTCCCTCCTCTTCCTCCATCTCTTCTCTTCTCCCTCCATCTCTCTGTCTTTCCCTCCATCTCTCCTCCTCTTCTCCCTCCATCTCTTCTCTTCTCCCTCCATCTCTCTGTCTTTCCCTCCATCTCTCCTCCTCTTCTCCCTCCTCTTCCTCCATCTCTTCTCTTCTCCCTCCATCTCTCTGTCTTTCCCTCCATCTCTCCTCCTCTTCTCCCTCCATCTTCCTCCTCTTCCTCCATCTATTCTCTTCTCCCTCCATCTCTCTGTCTCTCCTTCTCTTCCTCCAAGTTACTATAAACCCGTCCAGACAACCTATAGCTAAGCTCCTGGTATTGACAGTCTGCGGCCGTGACGCAGGATTTTCTAGTCTGATTGGTGAATTGTGTTTAGAACTTCTATACAGGAAGAAACATTTTCTGCATCATTTCCATCCCAAGTGAACTGTGATAAGGAGATAATAAGCCGATCGTTTCTACTCAGCAAGATTTGTGGAATTTCTACTGAAACAACGCCTCCTGTGCTGATCGAGCGCCTGGCGACACATAACTCATGTCTCAGCATTGTGCCGAATCGCAGTAATATCGCTGATTGCTTTATACACAGAAATATAATAGCGTTAACCAATTAAGTGCCTGCTATGGGGTTTGGATTGAGTAGAGAATGGTTACAACCTTTGCCCATTGGAGAGAATGATCTTCTCTTCCTGTCCCAGAAACACAACAGGAAGTGAGAGAAAGTTGGCCATACACAGATAGATTTTCCATTGAAGGCTGGTATTCTATGTCCATCTTATCCTTTGATAGAACATTCTTTCTTACCATCGATGAGTCAACTCGTTTCATTTGAAAGTCCTTCTGATTGCATCCAGGCCTGTTACTGAATTCTGAATCCCAGAAACTTCACAGATTTCACTTCCAGAAAATATTCACATTTTTAATTTTTCCATCCTGCTTCCTTAAATTTTCTTGTCTCTATGGTTAAGATTTCCTGTACTATGTCTGCAGTCTCTGACCATCTCCTGTATTATGTCTGCAGTCTCTGACCATCTCATGTATCATGTCTGCAGTATCTGACCATCTCTTGTATCATGTCTGCAGTCTCTGATCATCTTTTGTATCATGTCTGCAGTCTCTGACCATCTCCTGTATCATGTCTGCAGTCTTTGACTATCTCTTGTATCATGTCTGTAGTCTCTGATCATCTCCTGTATCATGTCTGCAGTCTCTGATCATCTCCTGTATCATGTCTGCAGTCTCTGACTATCTCTTGTTTCATGTCTGCAGTCTCTGATCATCTCCTGTATCATGTCTGCAGTCTCTGATCATCTCCTGTATCATGTCTGCAGTCTCTGACCATCTCCTGTATCATGTCTGCAGTCTCTGACCATCTCCTGTATCATATCTGCAGTCTCTGACCATCTCCTGTATCCTGTCTGCAGTCTCTGACCATCTCTTGTATCATGTCTGCAGTCTCTGACCATCTCCTGTATCATGTCTGCAGTCTCTGACCATCTCTTGTAAGTTACCTGCAGAGGCGGCGGATCTGTGGGGGACATTTGTGAGCTGGGAGTGACTAATGAGAGGCGATAAGATTGTCGTTGTCCAGCATTGTCTATCTTATTGGTGAGCTGAATCACTTTGGTAAGGTTAGTGAATAGTATGATTATATGACCAGCCTGAAGATCCTGGAATCCAGGGGGACCCATAGACTGTTCATTCTGCAGTGAAGGACCTGTCTTTATGAGGAGCGTATTGCACCATCCGGCGGGCTGTCAGTGCGCTGCCAGTGATATGGTGGGTTCTAATTTTCACCTGTTGCAGCCTTTCTCATCTTTTCTGCCCCAGGGAAACCCTTGAAATTATTTCCAGATATCGGGAATAAAACCAATTTATTGGGGGTCAGTGGGAGATGCCCCACTTGCACTGTAGTCAGAATGCCACCCATACAGAGAGATCATTGAAGTTGTGTCTCTGAAGCTAGAAAGTGGCCTCAGCCCTGGGACTTTGCTGACCAGATGGGAGGTCAATCAGCTCATGGAGCCCCTAGTGGTCTCTGGAGGAACCCCGAGATTCCACGGCTCTCTGGTAGAGAATGGCTGCTCTGTCTCTTCTCCTCTCTCCCTCGTGATAAGGAAGTGATTGCTGGTGGGAGAGAGGAGTGCAGGCAGCAGAGCAGCACAGAGCTACCCGCTGCCGGCTCCCTCTGGTAGGTGCTCCCTCTGGTAGGTGCTCCCTCTGGTAGGTGCTCGCCGGCTGGGCGTTTGCTTTAGCTGGCCAGCTTCTTTAAATCTGCTTTATAACATCCAGTTTGATATAAGTTCAATGCATTTTATACATTATTAGTTTGGTTTTACACGGTGGCGAGTCTCTCTGTTTTCGGATCCCTAATCGCGGTGTCCGGGTGATGACCCTTTACCCAGCATGCTTATCCCGTTTCCTTTGCTCAGTGAAAGTCTATCCGGTCTGATTTCTATCTCTCCGACATTCGGTGAGGAAAAGGCGCTGGCTGGGTATTCGCCACAAGCGATTCAGCTTGTACAAGCTGGTAAGCGTGGAATTTATGTGGTGGTGGATACTCACTTTGTCAGTGTGATCTGATACCTCACCAGGAGGATTTAAACTTGGGCCACTTTCACACGGAAGGCGCTTTTCAGGCATTTTAGCGCTAAAAAAAAGCGCCTCTCAAGTGTGAGAGCCCAAATGCTTTCACACCGGGGCAGTGCGCTTGCAGGACGGGAAAAAAGTCCTGCAAACAGCATCTTTGGGGCGGTGCGGGAGCGCTGTATACACCCCTCCTCCACCGCCCCTGCCATTGAAACCCATTCAGGAAATCGACCCGGGACTTTAAATGAGGTGAATGCGGTTAACAAACGACAGAGTGAATGCAGTCTCAAAATTTATTAAAATTGTCATGCAAACATAAACAAAATTAATCATAAGGAAATAGGTAAAGAATACTGCGCTTTATGCAAAACAAAAGTATATAAGCAGCAGCATACGTTGTGACAAACAACTAAGGATAAAATTAAAAAATGCAGCGCTAAACAACATTGTAACTATGAGTAAAAAGTGACACATACATGAGTCCAGACTACCAAATGCTGCCTACCCAGAGGTGCCAGTAATGAGCGTCCGGTTCGGGGACTCAGGAGGCAGAGAAAAAACCAACCCAACAGAGCACAAACAGGGGGCAGACATGGCCGGGATGGGGGAATGTGTCACCAAAGATCTCCCAGTATCCATTAATAATGTCAACTGAAACATAAATGCATGTGTATCAATAAATGCTGTCATTACAGCATAGAAGAAAAGTAATATATAAGTATGTATATACATGAACCAATCTGGTTCAATAATGGAATGGGATTAGAATCTAGAGGACGATATAAAAAAATTAAAATAAATAAATAAATAATTAAATAAAATGTGTAGATAAAAAAATATGACAAAAACGGAGTGATAAAGTGTGTGTCCCCCATAGCATGTATCCAAGTCCATTGTATATGTCAGCTAAAATAAGAATATATGTATATGAGTTGGTACTATACCTACAGAGTAACCATGAAGTATACAATGTAACGAAAAATATATATACATATGAACCAATGGTGTTCAAAGCTAGATAGACTTGGAAATTCTGAAAATGGGCAGTTCTGCTGAAGCGCCTGCAAAGCGCCTCGGCGGCATCGCTTTTCGGTCACTTTTAACCCCTTGTTAACCCTTTCTTTGGGGTTTAACGTGCCCCACTACTGCCTGCACAGCGCCAGTAAAGCGCCCGCTAAAACGAGCGGCATTTTACCATTGGCGCTGGGCGGTCTTCAGCGTGAAAGGGGTCATATGTCACCCATGGAGGAATACTGTTTTCTGAATAATCTATGGACATTGATCATTCAGTATACCTGGTTCATTGTTATGTGTAGCCTATTCACCACGGATTCTATATGTTGTGAGGAATTTGTTCCTTAGTTTTAGACGCAACCCTATTCCTTTATATATACTTTGGAAAGAATACCCAATCACATCTAAGAAAAAAACAAAAAAAAAACCATTATGTTTTCTTGCACCTGATTGGATGACTGAAGTCAGCAGAGCTTCCCCTCTCTTACTAAGCTCTGGAGTAATTGCAGAGTGCACTGTCTTTAGTAAATCAACCCCAACGCTGTTTAAGTGGCACGTGCTCAGTGCACATCATACATGCGCAGGGCCATCTTAAGAGCATTATAGGCCCCCGGGCAATACAGTGCACTGGGGACCTGTCTACAGTATCACGCACGAGAATAAAAATGCAAATTATCAATAAGGCTATATTTATTGGTACTTCCAACAAAATCAATGTTTAAACATTAACAACGTTTGGACAATATAACACGAGTTTGATGGGCACAGTGGCAGCGTTTGATGGGCACAGTGTCAGCGTTTAATGGGCACAGAGGCTGCCTTTGATGGGCACAGTGGCTGCGTTTGATGGGCACAGTGGCTGCGTTTGATGGGCACAGTGGCTGCGTTTATTGGGCACAGTGGCTGCGTTTGATGGGCACAGTGGCAGCTTTTGATGGGCACAGTGGCAGCTTTGATGGGCACAGTGGCTGTTTGATGGGCACAGTGGCAGCTTTGATGGGCACAGTGGCTGTGTTTGATGGGCACAGTGGCAGCTTTTGATGGGCACAGTGGCAGTGTTTGATGGGCACAGTGGCTGCATTTGATGGGCACGGTGGTTGCGTCTGATGGGCACAGTGGCTGCGTTTAATGGGCACAGTGGCTGCATTTAATGGGCACAGTGGTAGCTTTTGATGGGCAAAGTGGCAGCATTGATGGGCACAGTGGCTGTGTTTGATGGGCACAGTGGCAGCTTTTGATGGGCACAGTGGCAGCTTTGATGGGCACAGTGGCTGTGTTTGATGGGCACAGTGGCAGCTTTGATGGGCACAGTAGCTGTGTTTGATGGGCATAGTGGCAGCTTTTGAGGGGCACAGACAGTGGCTGTGTTTGATGCACAACCTGAACTTACTTAAGTGTTAGACTTACTTGAGGCCGCCGGCCTGGTGCAGTACAGTGTATCACTCACAGCAGAGCAAGGCAGCGCCAGCTATCAAGGGCCGTCTTTTCGCTCCGCTCCCTCTCCACGCTGTCTGAAGAACATGGCAGAGGTGGGCGGAGCTTGTTCACTAGCCGATGGGGCGGCCGCAGTGCGCTATGAATGCTGGGGCGGCCGCGGCCTCTGACTGACGTCACTGGTTGCTAGCTAGTCGCCGGGCGGCCGGCGATTCTAGCAAGTGAGCAACCAGTGCAGTCAGTCAACTTAAGCAGCAGATTGCAGCGCTGAGGATCGGCCCTGGATGGGGCCCTCCAAGCAAGTGGGGCCCCCGGGCAACTGCCCAGCGTGCCCAGTGGAAAAAAACGGCCCTGTACATGCGTCTAATACATTTCAGTAAAGAAGTCATTGATTGGGCCCAACACTTTTCCTGATAGTCGACCTTCACAAAGACTAAGATTTCCCTCTGAAGGATTACAGAAGGGAATGATTCTCATTTCATCATCTTTCATCCAAACCATTGAGAGTTCTGCAGCCTCTATGAATATTGCATTGTACTGACAATGATTACCGAACACATGGAGCTCAGTGCGGCACTAAGGACTGTCAGACGCTCCATTGACAAAGGCAGCCGGACTGGGAACGGCTCTGTTGTCTTGTCACCGACATTGCTGAGTTGCCCCGGGCTGCGTCATTGAGTCACGAGCAACTGTGCTGTACACAAACGACTGCCCAGCCCTGCACTGTACACAAAGGACTGGGCGGCCCGGCGCTGTCACATTCCTCATCGCACTTACAGAATACCTGCAGGTGAGAGGCGCCCGGCACTTACCTCTCTACTAGTCACTGAAATAAAACTTTATTGGATGTCACACAGATGTGGACTTTGGCTGCAATAAAATAAAAAAAAGAACAGACAGTTGTATTCATTTAATTTTTAAAAGTTGCTGACAGCCTATTGGCTTCTTCTGTCAGAAATGCTTCCCCCTGCCTGTCAGCTGCCATGTACACTAAGGCCGGGTTCACACTGTAACCCACTGCGGATCGCACGTTCCCCATTTCAGGGCCGATTCTATGCCTGAATTCGGCCATGAAATGGCGCCAAAGACGCACAGCGTTTCTGTGCAGTGTGTTCCGCAGCCGCAATGGAGATATGTGAACCGACTCCATAGGGAGCCAGTCACATTCTCCTGCTATGCGAATTGGATGCAGAGAAACCAGCCTAAGCCGCGCATGCGCAGCACAGCGTACATTTATAGCACCCAATCTGTGCCATGGTGATATGACTCCCATGCACATAGGTGGAAGTGATATCATCACAGCCCGGCCATTCAAGCAGCCAAAGAGAAGGAACCCGGAAGAAAGCACCCGGGAGGCGGGGGGCACAGTGACAGCTCAGCGCTGGAGGGCTTGGTTTGACGGGGAAGTCTGTCATAATGTGCAAATGGGCGTCATAATCCACCTGAGGTCCCGGGTGATTCAAAAAATTAAATCGGTTTAATACTGTTCCCAGTCTGCGGACAATAATATTTTCCACATTCTTGTAATGCAGTAGAAGAGTTTTAAAGTCATTCCCCACTAACCTACATAGCTGCATGCACTGTGATGTAATTACACTGCCAAGCCAGAAACTTTGTTTTCTCACTTTAGTTTTTATGGGGCTCCGATAAAGAGATTTATGGCATGGTGCTGATGGCTGGCCTGCAAGGTCATGCTGCTGATGAAGGTCATGCTGCTGATGGAGGTCATGCTGCTGATTGAGGTCTTGCTGCTGATTGAGGTCATGCTGCTGATTGAGGTCTTGCTGCTGATGAAGGTCATGCTGCTGATGAAGGTCTTGCTGCTGATGAAGGTCTTGCTGCTGATTGAGTTCATGCTGCCGATGGAGGTCATGCTGCTGATGAAGGTCTTGCTGCTGATTGAGGTCTTGCTGCTGATGAAGGTCATGCTGCTGATGAAGGTCATGCTGCTGATGAAGGTCTTGCTGCTGATTGAGGTCTTGCTGCTGATGAAGGTCATGCTGCTGATGAAGGTCTTGCTGCTGATGAAGGTCATGCTGCTGATGAAGGTCTTGCTGCTGATTGAGGTCTTGCTGCTGATGAAGGTCATGCTGCTGATGAAGGTCTTGCTGCTGATTGAGGTCTTGCTGCTGATGGAGGTCATGCTGCTGATGAAGGTCTTGCTGCTGATTGAGGTCATGCTGCTGATTGAGGTCTTGCTGCTGATGAAGGTCATGCTGCTGATGGAGGTCATGCTGCTGATGGAGGTCTTGCTGCTGATGGATGTCTTGCTGCTGATGGATGTCATGCTGCTGATGGAGATCATGCTGCTGATGGAGGTCATGCTGCTGATGGATGTCATGCTGCTGATGGAGATCATGCTGCTGATGGAGGTCTTGCTGCTGATGGATGTCATGCTGCTGATGAATGTCATGCTGCTGATGGAGATCATGCTGCTGATGGAGGTCATGCTGCTGATGAATGTCATGCTGCTGATGGAGGTCTTGCTGCTGATGGAGGTCATGCTGCTGATGGAGGTCATGCTGCTGATGGAGGTCTTGCTGCTGATGGAGCTCATGCTACTGATGGAGATAATGCTGCTGATGGAGGTCATGCTGCTGATGGATGTCATGCTGCTGATGGAGCTCATGCTACTGATGGAGATAATGCTGCTGATGGAGGTCATGCTGCTGATGGATGTCATGCTGCTGATGGAGCTCATGCTACTGATGGAGATAATGCTGCTGATGGAGGTCATGCTGCTGATGGATGTCTTGCTGCTGATGGAGCTCATGCTACTGATGGAGATAATGCTGCTGATGGAGGTCATGCTGCTGATGGAGGTCTTGCTGCTGATGGAGATCATGCTGCTGATGGAGGTCATGCTGCTGATGGAGGTCATGCTGCTGATGGATGTCATGCTGCTGATGGAGCTCATGCTACTGATGGAGATCATGCTGCTGATGGAGGTCATGCTGCTGATGGAGGTCATGCTGCTGATGGAGCTCATGCTACTGATGGAGATCATGCTGCTGATGGAGGTCATGCTGCTGATGGAGGTCTTGCTGCTGATGGAGATCATGCTGCTGATGGAGGTCATGCTGCTGATGGAGATCATGCTGCTGATGGAGGTCATGCTGCTGATGGAGGTCATGCTGCTGATGGAGATCATGGTGCTAATGAATGTCATGCTGCTGATGGAGGTCATTCTGCTGATGGAGATCATGCTGCTGATGGAGGTCATGCTGCTGATGGAGGTCATGCTGCTGATGGAGATCATGGTGCTAATGAATGTCATGCTGCTGATGGAGGTCATTCTGCTGATGGAGATCATGCTGCTGATGAAGGTCATGCTGCTGTGTCGGGGGAACTCATAGTACCATACACATATTAGTGCATTGTGGTGCGATTCATCTTCAAATTACCAAAATGAACAAAGGACATTGTGCACATGAAGCACATGTTAACTCACTGCAGCAGATCACCACAGTGTGAATTAAGCCTAACAGTATTGAAGCCATTGGACCGGAATGACAGCCAGCAGAGCAGCAATCTCAGAAAAAAAAACATGGTTCTTCTGTGGGAGACTTCATTAAAATGGCGGTATAAGTTTTGAATCCATGTGCCGTGTATGGTTACATTAGATCCATGTGCCGTGTATGGTTACATTATATTCATGTGCCGTGTATGGTTACATTATATTCATATATTAAGAGGGCAGGGACAGTTAACCCTTAGCACCACATCCCTATTGGATAGGAAAAAGAAAGAAGGGGGTTGGGGTAAGATTACCCCTGGGACTTTTAAGGTGCTTATCAATATTAAATTGGATCAAAAAAATAGATCAAGAAGAAAAATAATGATGTATGCAAAATGCCAAACTGTCTAAAATCTGTTTATACCTACAATCTATTTGTCTACTATTTTTCTTCAAACTTAAATGGGCTTGTATGCCACACTTGTACCAAAAACTCCTGATGAAGCTCATGAACTGAGCGAAACATGTTGAGTGGTATCCATAAAGTGGTTTATTTAAATATCATATTACTATTGATTGACTCAGATTGAAAGAAAGTTTGTTTGTTTTTAGATGTCTTGGTGATACTTGTAATAATTAAAGATTTTGAATTAAAAGATCAATTTTAGACAGTTTGGCATTTTGCATACATCATTATTTTTCTTCTTGATCTATTTTTTTGATCCAATTTAATATTGATAAGCACCTTAAAAGTCCCAGGGCTAATCTTACCCCAACCCCCTTCTTTCTTGTTACATTATATTCATGTGCCGTGTATGGTTACATTAGATCCATGTGCCGTGTATGGTTACATTAGATCCATGTGCCGTGTATGGTTACATTAGATCCATGTGCCATGTATGGTTACATTAGATCCATGTGCCGTGTATGGTTACATTAGATCCATGTGCCGTGTATGGTTACATTAGATCCATGTGCCATGTATGGTTACATTAGATCCATGTGCCATGTATGGTTACATTAGATCCATGTGCCATGTATGGTTACATTAGATCCATGTGCCATGTATGGTTACATTAGATCCATGTGCCATGTATGGTTACATTAGATCCATGTGCCATGTATGGTTACATTAGATCCATGTGCCATGTATGGTTACATTAGATCCATGTGCCATGTATGGTTACATTAGATCCATGTGCCATGTATGGTTACATTAGTTGTACACATGTCTGTGGATGAGGGAAATGTCTAGAATTATATGTGGAGATGCCAATGGAGCCGCATCATTCCCACCACCGGAATGTGTAGATATAACGTGCTCTCCTGTCCCGGCATGTGCCGTGTTTACACCACAATCTCCGATCTCAGATCATTGTACTTCAGGAACTTTAATTGTTTTATCATTTCATGATCCACCATAACCTGTCTGACGGCTGCTGAGTACATCACAGACATCACACGTTGTTATTCTTTCATTAAATACAACATCATTACAATGATTTCCTAATGAAGGAGCAACGTGGAACATTCCGCTTTCCCCAGCAGCCAATCTGCATTCGTCTTTCAGTATTTATATATTTATTTATTACATTTTTAGTTTGGTTTACAGATTATTCCTGACTGATCTTTGAGCAACATGTTATATTCTAGCTGAAGTTTAGTTATTACTATTATTATTATTATACAGGATTTATATATTATTATTATTATTATTATTATATATATTATTATTATATGTTATTATTATTATACAGGATTTATAATATTATTATTATTATATATTATTATTATACAGGATTTATATATTATTATTATACAGGATTTATATAGTGCCAACAGTTTGCACAGCGCTTTACAACATAACGGGCAGAAAGTGCAATACAATTCAATACAGGAGGAATCAGAGAACCCTGCTCCTGAGAGCTTACAATCTAAAAAAAATCAGCACAAGGGACGGGACTTACATTCAATGAAAAAAGTCCCTTGTGCTGACGACCGCTCTCTTGGTCTCTGAAATCCAAAGTCCTCTGCCACCCCCATACCCCCCACAGCTCTAACCTTCTGAAGCTGCGGGGGATAATTTGATTGGCTGGACCTGCCGGCTAGGCCCGCCCTTTCTGCCTCCCCTCCTCCATTCATGGGAGCTGTACCATAGCATCCCACAATGAAAAGCAATCTATGAATGGAGGAGGTGGACCTTTCCATCCATAGAGTGTTTCCCCCTCCTGTAAATCAACATAAAATCATTCCTACAGCAAGCCTGATTTCTCCTTTCAGCTGCTGTGTTGAAACTCAGTATAATACATTGGCTGGATTGCAAAAAAGACTTGTTGACTTTTGTAGAAATACAGAAGTGAATGGATGGGCGTTCTCGTGGAGTTACGAGTGTAAATGTCAGGGTGTCACCTGAACTTTGCCTTAGAGGAGTGATGAGATATGGACGGTAATAGAGCTCCTTATTGCACAATTCCATCACTGTCTGATGAGATCATTGTAATCTTCTCCCGTGATTAGTGTTACTCGCGTGTCATTAAAGATTATCAGACGTGATCACACAATACACAGCCCTGTCCAATCAGAGGAATCCGTGTCATGAAGGAGGAAACAAACACAAGTCTAAATTTAGCTTTTTATATCCAGATTCCATTACATTGTATTTAGAAGGATTTATCTTTTCTGGTTACATGGACTTCCTCCAATCAGAAAATTGGATATATTTTCATTGAATTTTAACCCCTTCCGTGTGTAAGTGTAAAACAAATGTTAAGGCCTAAGCAACATTTTGCAACGTTGACACGTGTTAGTAAAACCGTACAGATCATCACATCCATGTGGATTATATTGTGTTTTTTCAGGACATTTCAGGACTTTCATTTGGTGCAAATGGTGACTTGATTACTTTCATTTTTTTTCAAAGATAAAATGGTGCAAAATAGTAAAAAAAAATATACTTTTTAAAATGTAGCTGTATATTTCTTGTTACTACCACAACCTTCCACCAAAGAACAACCCAAAAAGAATTCTCCCGCTCCTGATGATACCATATATGTGGATGTTAGTTGATGTTGGTACCCGGAGTACAGCCCAGAATTAATAGTGTGCTTTTTGCATTTTTTTTGGTCCTACCTAAAACACACCGACACTGATAATAATAAAAAAGAAAAAAAATCCTAAAAAAAGCCCAAATATACTGACCCTGACCTTTGACCCTTACTTGACCCAAACACTAACCCTGGCACTGACCTACATAAAACCCTGATCTAGGTATTTGTTCTTTATTTTTTATTATTATAATTTTTTTTACACACACAGTTTTTTTCCTCTCTGCAAGGAGAGATACAATGTATCTTTCCTGGCCATTCACAAAGAGAGAAACACGGGGGCGGGCTTCACAGTGACCAATCAGAAGCTACCAAAGCAATCAGGTGACGCAGAATCAGGTATTCCGGGTCCCGATCATTAGAACGCTCTGGGTGAGACCCCGGTATCTGTTCTGGAAGTGTACTGTGTGGCACACTCCTGGCACAAATACAGATAAGCATATATGTGGCACCACGGAAAAAATCCCAGTCCAATCAGGCTGCACATCTGTGTTACGTGGGCATCAAGGGGTTAAAGTGTCTGTAAACCCTCCATATACCAAGGGAAGTGACTGACCTCAGGTGATACAAATCCTCCTACATAAGTTGTACCAGTTTATCTGCAATCTTCTCTTATCAACATCTGTTCAAAGTTCCGAATTTATACAGCCTGTCTGAGCTTTCAGAAAAAGGGGGTGGATAGCTTAAGTTACACTCTGCAGAGCTTAGTGAGAGCGAATTGAAGAGAAGGGACGCCCCTCACCTACACACAGCACACAGGAAGAGAGCTGAGCCCGAGTCTCGTGCAGATATCAGAGGAAGGAGGCAGCAGACAGAAATTACACTTGTCTGGACTGAGACAAATACACACTATAGAGGGATGTGCTTTGTTCAGATTTCATGTCTGAGGATTACAAACACTTTAACTAAGATTTAAAAAATGATTCTGTGACCTCATTGAAAAGAACGTCTGCAACTCGCCCAACCTTAAAAAAAATGCTTAGCAGCAACACGCTCCCATTTTTCTTGCAGACAGATTGTTGCATTGTCAATAAAGCCAAATAAAATAAATGAGAAACAAAAAAATGAAAGCATCCCTCTGTGCTTGCACGCAGAAGCAAACGCATACGTAATTCACACGCAAATGGTGTAAACGTAAATGGTGTTCACACCACACATGTGAGGTATCACCATGGATGTCAGAGCGAGAGCAATAATTCTACCATTAATTCTCCTCTGTAACTCTAAACTGATAACCTGTAAACATTTCTAAAGTGTCATCATTCCACGAGCATGCGCAATTTTAAAGGGTGATATGTTAGATATCTATTTACTCGGCGTAACACCATCTTTTCTATTTTACAAAAAAAAATTGGGTTATATATATATATAGCGGGGTTATTTTCTGCATTACAATTCATTAAACTGTACTTTTTTTTTTAAAAAGCGTTTGAAAAAAAAACGCTGCGCAAATACAGTGTGACATAAAATATTGGAACGATTGCCATTTTATTATCTAGGGTCTCTGCTAAAGTATATATATATATATATAATGTTTGAGTTTCTAAGCAATTTTGTAGCAAAAAAATCTGATTTTTACTAATAGTCCTGGAAAAGGCTGAGTCTTCAAGTTCCTATCTATTTACTAAAGGTAGCAGCATCAGGATTACACGGAGTTCATGTTAATTGAGAGAGTGCAGTTCCCCCTTAAGAAGTGTTCCTATGGAAGGTTTGTGGTTTATTATGAGGTTGTTTCTCTATGTACTAAGATGTGATTGTTCTTCTTTAGTTGTGTTTATTTTCTCAGACTCGTCACGTTTGTGCGGCGGCTGTGGGAGGTCTATGAAGGGTATAATTACACGTCGCAGTCTAATGGTTTGTCTATTATGTGAAAGGCTTTTACTGATAAGATGCCAATTCTGCTCCCAGCCATATAAACAAAGCGACTCGGATAGGATTTTTTCATCGGTTCTGAATAAGTCGTCGGCTGCAGGACCGCCATGAGATCATCGGGATGTTGGGGACAATAAAGTGACCCCATGCAGGGCAAAGTAAAAGGGTCACCTAATATATCTTCAGACACCCAATCATCATTCAACACTTCCTGGAAGCCCAAGGAGCCGCGCTCCATAATGTTCATACCATTTCACTATTTCCCCCATTGTCATAGTTCAAGTGCTGAGCCCCCAGGAGGACCAAACGTGCCATGGCTTTTCTGGCACATACCACCTCCCGGGAGGAGGAGGACCATACCTGCCATGGCTTTTCTGGCACATACCACCTCCCGGGAGGAGGAGGACCATACCTGCCATGGCTTTGCTGGCACATACCACCTCCCGGGAGGAGGAGGACCATACCTGCCATGGCTTTTCTGGCACATACCACCTCCCGGGAGGAGGAGGACCATACCTGCCATGGCTTTGCTGGCACATACCACCTCCCGGGAGGAGGAGGACCATACCTGCCATGGCTTTTCTGGCACATACCACCTCCCGGGAGGAGGAGGACCATACCTGCCATGGCTTTGCTGGCACATACCACCTCCCGGGAGGAGGAGGACCATACCTGCCATGGCTTTTCTGGCACATACCACCTCCCGGGAGGAGGAGGACCATACCTGCCATGGCTTTGCTGGCACATACCATCTCCCGGGAGGAGGAGGACCGTACATGCCATGGCTTTGCTGGCACATACCACCTTCCGGGAGGAGGAAGACCATACCTGCCATGGCTTTGCTGGCACATACCATCTCCCGGGAGGAGGAGGACCGTACATGCCATGGCTTTGCTGGCACATACCATCTCCCGGGAGGAGGAGGACCATACCTGCCATGGCTTTTCTGGCACATACCACCTCCCGGGAGGAGGAGGACCATACCTGCCATGGCTTTGCTGGCACATACCACCTCCCGGGAGGAGGAGGACCATACCTGCCATGGCTTTGCTGGCACATACCATCTCCCGGGAGGAGGAGGACCGTACATGCCATGGCTTTGCTGGCACATACCATCTCCCGGGAGGAGGAGGACCATACCTGCCATGGCTTTTCTGGCACATACCACCTCCCGGGAGGAGGAGGACCATACCTGCCATGGCTTTGCTGGCACATACCACCTCCCGGGAGGAGGAGGACCATACCTGCCATGGCTTTGCTGGCACATACCACCTCCCGGGAGGAGGAGGACCATACCTGCCATGGCTTTGCTGGCACATACCATCTCCCGGGAGGAGGAGGACCATACCTGCCATGGCTTTTCTGGCACATACCACCTCCCGGGAGGAGGAGGACCATACCTGCCATGGCTTTGCTGGCACATACCACCTCCCGGGAGGAGGAGGACCATACCTGCCATGGCTTTGCTGGCACATACCATCTCCCGGGAGGAGGAGGACCATACCTGCCATGGCTTTGCTGGCACATACCACCTCCCGGGAGGAGGAGGACCATACCTGCCATGGCTTTGCTGGCACATACCACCTCCCGGGAGGAGGAGGACCATACCTGCCATGGCTTTGCTGGCACATACCATCTCCCGGGAGGAGGAGGACCGTACATGCCATGGCTTTGCTGGCACATACCACCTTCCGGGAGGAGGAAGACCATACCTGCCATGGCTTTTCTGGCACATACCACCTCCCGGGAGGAGGAGGACCATACCTGCCATGGCTTTTCTGGCACATACCACCTTCCGGGAGGAGGAAGACCATACCTGCCATGGCTTTGCTGGCACATACCACCTCCCGGGAGGAGGAGGACCATACCTGCCATGGCTTTGCTGGCACATACCACCTCCCGGGAGGAGGAGGACCATACCTGCCATGGCTTTGCTGGCACATACCATCTCCCGGGAGGAGGAGGACCGTACATGCCATGGCTTTGCTGGCACATACCACCTTCCGGGAGGAGGAAGACCATACCTGCCATGGCTTTTCTGGCACATACCACCTCCCGGGAGGAGGAGGACCATACCTGCCATGGCTTTTCTGGCACATACCACCTTCCGGGAGGAGGAAGACCATACCTGCCATGGCTTTGCTGGCACATACCATCTCCCGGGAGGAGGAGGACCGTACATGCCATGGCTTTGCTGGCACACACCACCTTCTGGGAGGAGGAGGACCATACCTGCCATGGCTTTGCTGGCACATACCATCTCCCGGGAGGAGGAGGACCATACCTGCCATGGCTTTGCTGGCACATACCACCTCCCAGGAGGAGGAGGACCATACCTGCCATGGCTTTGCTGGCACATACCACCTCCCAGGAGGAGGAGGACTATACATGCCATGGCTTTGCTGGCACATACCATCTCCCGGGAGGAGAAGGACCATACCTGCCATGGCTTTGCTGGCACATACCATCTCCCAGGAGGAGGAGGACCGCAAAGACAATTGGTTATATAAAAATAAAAAAGATATTCTTTTTACCTGCTCTGTGTAACGATATTGCACAGAGTGGCCCATTCCCTCCTATTTGTTGGGCCCCCCCCCCCCACTGGCCCTGTCCACTCCTTCTTCCTGTGGGTGACCCCAAAGCGAGCCATGTGTTGAAGGGAGCACCCATGTGGACACACTCCTGAGCCTGGGCTGTGTATATCCATAGGCACACACAGCATGGCTCGGCCACACCCCCAGCGGGGGGGGGGGGGGTTAGTGGGGATGGTCATCAAGACAAAGAGGTGAATTTCTTTCATAGGGACACAGACAGCAGTAAAGACCTGACAGAGGGTCCAGCCCCTCGCTCTACTCTATCCAAACCAGGAAAGTTTACTCTATCCAAACTAAGAAGTTGTGGTTGGGGTTCTGCTTTAATGAGGATATTGTCAGGGACCGACCTCCAGGTCCTGGGACTGGTTATGGAAGTCAGGAGTGGCCGACCTGTGCGCTGTTGTTGCTGTAAACACGGCGGGGGGCTGTTTGTGTGTCTGGTGACATTATTTGTGTTGGATGGAGACCTTTATACAAGACATGTTTGAATGGAGATACAGAGACAAGCGTCACATCGGAGTCCTTCTCTACGGGAATGTTTACAACTCCAGAATATAAAACACGGATTAATGTGATGATGAAACACCGGCGGCCACAATGGACTTCTGATCTCCAAGGAGTGAGATAATGGCTCTGCACACAAAGCTACTCGCCGACCAGACCGCTCCCTTTCTGGCACCCTCCGCTTTACAAGTTTAAATCTGTTTTTTTTTTTTTTTTTGCTACAAACTTACTTAGAACCCCCAAACATTATATATATATTTTTAGCAGAGACCCTAGAGAATAAAATGGTGATCTTTCTAAAATTTTATGTCACAGTATTTTTTTCAAATGCTATTTTTTTTTTTTATTGTTTTGGAAAAAATACACTTTTAATGCAAAAATACCCAATATATAGCCCAATTCTTTTGGTAAAACATAAAAGATGATGTTACTCTGAGTAAATAGATATGTAACATGTTAGGCTTTAAAGTGGAGTTTCACCCAGAAATGGAACTTCAGCTGATTGGACTCCCCCCCCCCCCCTCCTCCGGTGCCACATTTAGCACCTTTCAGGGGGGGGGGGGGCAGATACTTGTCAAATCCAGGTATCTGCTCCCTTTTCTCGGGAAAAAAAAATCGCCGCACTACGTAATATCCGGCCCCTTCTCCCCCTCCCCCAGCTGTCTTCTGGGAGACGCACAGGTCCCAGAAGACAGCAGGGACCTATCAGAACGCACAGCCCGACTCACGCATGCGCAGTAGGAGACAGGCTGTGATGCCGCCTGCACCCGGAGCCGAGGGACAGGTCAGCTTTGGGTGCCGACATCGCGGGCTCCCAGGACAGGAAAGGGTCCTCATATTAAAAGTCAGCAGCTGCAGTATTTGTAGCTCCTGATTTTTATTTTATTTTTTTTCCCAGGCGGAAGTCCGCTTTAACCTTTTCATGCTGGCGCCTCCCGGCCCTTTAAGATATTTATGATGATGCCGCGGGGTGGGGCTTAACAGTGATTGGCTGTCATGGTGGATCCGAAAACACCCGATTGCAAGCAGCGATCGGGAGCTTTCAGTTAAGGCACCGGTAACTGTGTCAGCAGGGGGGGGCGCATAGCGTGCGCATCACGGCACAGCTGTTTGGGCAGCAATCTACGCAACTATGCCGCCCCTCAGCTCCAAGCACCAGGCGCGGGGAAGCCACATATTTGCGTGCGGCCGGTGCCAAGGTGTTAAAATTGCGCACGCTCATGGAATGGCGGCAAACTACGATGGAGAAAAATCTCCATAGGCAACAAATCCAAATTTTTTACAGGTTACCAGTTTAGAGATACAGAGGAGGTCTAGAGCTAGAATTATTGCTCTCGCTCTAATGTTCACGCCGATACCTCACCTGTGTGGTGCGAATATTGTTTACATATGCGTTCGCTGCTGCACGCGAGCATGGGGGGGATGGGAGTGCTTTAAATGTGTATATTTTTTTAAAATATTTATTTTATTTTTTTATTTTTACACTGTCTCTTTATTTTTTTTATCACATTTATTTCTATTACAAGGAATAAAAACATCTCTTGTAATAGAAATAAGGGATGACAGGTCCTCTTTATGGAGAGATCTGGGGTCTATAAGACCCCTCATCTCTTCTCTACCTTTAAAAGCAAAAGATCAAAAAAAAAAAATATATATATATATAGTTTACTTCCACCCTAGGCTGAAAGAGAGGTCATGACGTCGCTCTGGTCCTCCAAGACCATAGAGACGATCTGAGATGATCTGATAGCCTTTGTGACCAGCTGTGCGAACCGTCGGATCGTTTCTGGGTTCCGGTAAAAACGCCGGCAATCGACTGGGGGGGGGGGGAACGACCCTTCCCGCTGCTTATGAAAGCGATCCAGCAGCCAATTAACTGTTTGGACCGCTTTCATGAGAAAGCCCAGTACACAGCGCACCCCTGAACTCTGCATGCTGTGCATAGAGCACCCCTGAAGCTGCACTCTGCACATAGCACACCCCTGAACTCTGCACTTGGAAACCATGAGGAGAGACACACTCCCTACAGGACCTCAGATCATGTGCTGAGTGTCTCCAAATAGGAGTTTCTTGTCCTCGTGTTCTTTTTTTTTTTTTGCAAACCAGACTCTCTGGTCCTTTCATGCCTCTTATGATTGCCTGCAGTCCGTTGTTTGGTCTTATGGTGTCTGCTTGACCCCATGAACCATTATCAATTGCAATATATTTTGGGAAGACTGTGATATTCATTTGGACAGTGTTCCCTGAGGAAGCCCCCTTTTAGGGCGAAACATGTTGGGAATCACATCATCGTGCTGTACCTTTAAGGACTGTGCTGTATGAGTCTTTTTCAATGCAACTGCGTTGTTTTTATGTATTAATAAAATTTATACTTTTTAATTAATTTTCCTCATTGAGTTCAATTTGCCCTCCATTCGATGCGGTTCGGCTGGGAGGGGCGTGGTTGAGTTCCTGCAATGATTCTATCGGGAAAAAAAAGCCCTGGACAAATTTAAATCATCTTACAGATACAATCGGCCCTTTGAGGGCCACCATAATGCTAATGCGGCCCTCGAGGAAATGGAGTGTGACCCCCCTGATAAGAGCAATGGAAGGATTGCCTGTTACACCTAGGCGTATACTCATAGTATACAATGATTGTTAGCTCTTTGTCACCTGCAGGTGGAAGCTCCGTGAAAATCAGTCTGCAGTCTGTGGCCGGAACTTTCTGGCAGGATTTGTCGGATTCTCGCTTCTATTTTTTGCTGGGTTTCTCTTCTTTTCCCTGGAGGAATGTATCAGTAATAATGTATATGGGATGTGAGTGCCGTGTGCGTTCTAATGGATCGGCAGCCATAACATCGCAGACAGGATGGCGACACGTCCCTTGCAGCAGAGCTGTGTGTGCTAATTCCGGAGCCGATGCAGGTGCGGGACCTTCATGGTTATCGGATGGGATGAGTGCGAACGATTCCTTCCACACAATGTAATTTCCTTACACCAAGATTGCAGATTACATTTCAGACACTCAGCAGGAAAAAGTGACATCAGCGTCAATGAAAGTAATCTTATTATCAGATGATATAATCCCAATTCTTATACATTAAAGCCCAGCTAACCAGGTTAAAAAAAAAACAGTGCCCCCCCCCCCCCCACCACCACCACCACCATAGGAAATTTGTAACCATATCTTCCTCCTTGGTAGTTCTGGCTGTGAGGACCGCAGACCGTCTACTTCCCAATCTCTGACGAGTCTTGTCGCCGCCCTTTTGGTTGTTATCTACACTGTAAATAATTCCAGTGCCCACATTGTCAGGATGGGAGGAGACTGTTGCTGGAGGTACCCCCCCAACTAACACTTCAGAGCTGGAGATCCGCTGTTGCGGGACCACGGATTAAGGTGAGTATTGCAAACTTTATTTAAAAAAAAAAAAAAAAAACACCTACACTTTTCTTATGACCATTAAACCAGGGGTCTCCAAACAGTGGCCCGGGGGTTGGATTTGGCCTTTTACTTGCCTTTATCTGGCCCTTGGGGCACTATTATCCCAATGATAGGAGACACTACTCTGCCAATTGACATCAGCAATGGGACACCATTTCTCCCCGTTAACATCAACAATGGGGCACTGTTCCTCCCAATGATACAGACGATGGGGCACTATTCCTCCCACTGATATGTCAGAAACCATGAAATCAGACCAAGACAGAAGTACAGTTATAGCACACTAGTTTAATAATAAAAGTAAATAGAACAAACGTAGTCAAAATATCGCCAGAGTTCAGGAAACAGAACGAATAGTCAGACAAGCCAAACATCAGGGAGCCAGAGATGAGCGTAGTAAAACAGCAAGCAGGATCCGGAGCCAGAAG
This sequence comes from Lithobates septentrionalis, assembly GCA_037952835.1. Lineage (NCBI taxonomy): Eukaryota > Metazoa > Chordata > Amphibia > Anura > Ranidae > Lithobates > Lithobates septentrionalis. Next base: position 39,729 of record JBBDGP010004461.1, read on the forward strand.
GGATGTCAGCCAAGCAAGTCTTTTAACAGGAATGCAGGAGAGCATCTCTGTGATGTTGACTAATTAGCCAACAGCTTAGCGGCCAGCTCAGAGAATGAAGGGCTCAGCCCAGCCCTGACATGACACCAAGGATGGGGCACTATTCCTTCCACTGATACCAACGATGGGGCACTATTCCTTCCACTGATACCAATGATGGGGCACTATTCCTCCTACTGATACCAACGATGGGACACTATTCCTCCCACTGATACCAATGAGGGGGCACTATTCCTCCCACTGATACCAATGATGGGACACTATTCCTCCCACTGATACCAATGATGGGGCACTATTCCTCCTACTGATACCAACGATGGGGCACTATTCCTTCCACTGATACCAACGATGGGGCACTATTCCTTCCACTGATACCAACGATGGGGCAATAGTTCCTCTCCCTTATACCAAATGTGGTGATGTTTACTCTCACTAATGCCATGAAAATTTCCACTGCTGCTGGCCACCGTCTGGCCCCCCTAAAGTCTGAAGGACAATAAAGTGGCCCTTTGTTTTAGAACGTTTGGAGAGACCCCTGCTCTAAACCTTGCGTACTTTCTCCAGGTCATTACTTCATGGTAATGGAGCCAATGAATCAGCATGACATCCAGACAAATAGCATTATCAGAAAGAGAGGACAACAATGGCTGCCTTTATGTCTGTGAAGGTTCCCATTTATCCAGGTCACCTGGACTTGTTCTGCAATGTTGAAGATGTTTGTAGGTTCTCCAAGCCACTTCATTGCAGAACAAGTCCAGTTGAATGTGACTAACTACTACTAGATACACCATGACCGGGATAAATACGAACCTTCAAAGACATAAAGGCAGCCATTGCTGTCTCTCGTTGTCTGTATTTCCATTGGCTTTGATGCCGTGAAGTAATGACCTGGAGAAAACATACAATGTTCTCATTTATCCAGGTCATGGTATATCTAGTAATAGTCACATTGAACTGGACTTGGTCTGTAATGTTGAATTGCAGAACTGAAGAAGTGGCTTGGGGAACCTACGAAACATCTTCAGCATTGCAGAACAAGTCCAGGTGAATGGGACTAATTACTACTAGAGTCACCATGACCTGGATGAATGGGAACCTGCAGAGACATAAAGGCCGCCATTGGTGTCCTCTTTAATGCTCATTATCTGGATGCCAAGCGGATCCATTGGCCTCAAAACTATGAAGTAATAACCTGGAGAAAGTACGCAAAGTTCCCATTTATCCAGGTCGTGGTATATCTAGTAGTAAGTCTCATTGAATTTGACTTCTTCTGAAGTGTAGAACTGAAGAAGTGGCCTAGAGAAGCTACAAAACCTCTTCAGCATTGCAGAACAAGTCCAGTTCAATGGGACTAATTACTACTAGGCTGACTTTCTATTCTATTCTATAGTTTTTGTTAGGTAAGTGCCTCCTGATCTAATATCATCTCAATGGAATGAAAATGACTTTTGACAAGTTGAGACACGAGATTGTTGTCATTGAGGTGGCGTTGTGTGGGACGCTCAGGGCAATAGTCAGCAGAGGTGTTGGAGCGTCTTGTTACCTTATCTACGGTTCATTACCCGCGTTCACACCCAAGCCACTGCCGGCCAACAATGCTTTCATCTAATCTGTACCAGGAGCCCCGGTGCGGTGACTTATATAATGTGTGTATTACTTCCCGGGTCATAAAGCATAAAACTTATGTCAACATTTGCTGGATGATGTTGATTTAACAAATGCTGATATACAGGGCTGTGTGCTGGGATTACTGATCTGGGATGTTCCGGCTTCTTGACATTTCCCACCACATCCTGGCTGAAGCCGGAGACACTTTTCCCAGTCCTTGGCTTCATAGAATGGTGGTCAGGGAGCAGCCAATTGCCTTTGGGGATCAGGAGGAATTTCTTCCCATTGAAGCAAACTGGACCACACTTTATAAACTGTAAGCTCCGGCGAGTGGGCTGGATATGGAACCCCATCCAATGTAGAATATCTCCCGTGCACTTGCTGTCTTCTCCGATGAATATTATGGAGAATCTGGCAAGTTTCATTCTACCACATTAAATAAAACCAAGTGAAATCTGTTTTGGCTACAAGGGGTGATGGAGAGAAATTTTACCTTTTGGGGTCCATCTATTAGATATCTAAATCTGTCTTTGTCTACAGCTGGCCATGCACAGTGGAACTTTGCTCTCTCAATCAACATGGACTATTTATAATACTTAAGGTGCTAGGATTAGTAAATAGATAGGAAAGTATATTATATTTATTTGTTTTACACTTTTTTTTTCGTTTCTTCAGTTACTTCCTGGTTTCTTGCCTAGGCCACAATGATGTCAAACATCCCAGGAGTCTTCAGGAGAGGAGGAGCTTGCTCAGCTAAGCACACCCTCATGCCCGCATGCCTGAGTTAAGGGCAGATGGATTCCAGGAAGTAAATGCTACATTAATCATCTGCCCTTACTCAAGATGGCTGCAGCCGGAAATGCTAGGGAGGTCTTTTTCAAAGTGATTTCTCAGCAATAGAAAGCATTGAGACATGGATGGATGGATGGATGGATAGATGGATGGATGGAGGGATGGATGGATACATGGAGACTTGGATGGATGGATACATGGATAGATGGATAGAGACATGGATGGATGGATGGATGGGTGGATGGATGGATGGATGGATGGATGGAGACATGGATGGATGGATGGAGACATGGATGGATGGAGACATGGATGGATGGATGGAGACATGGATGGATGGAGACATGGTTGGATGGATGGATGGATAGATGGATGAGTGGATGGATGGATGGATGGATGGATGGATAGATGGATGGGTGGGTGGATGGATGGATGGATGGAGACATGGATGGATGGATGGAGATATGGTTGGATGGATGGGTGGAGACATGGTTGGATGGATGAAGACATGGATGGATGGAGACATGGATGGATGGATGGAGATATGGTTGGATGGATGGGTGGAGACATGGTTGGATGGATGAAGACATGGATGGATGGAGACATGGATGGATGGATGGAGACATGGATGGATGGATGGAGACATGGTTGGATGAAGATATGGATGGATGGAGACATGGATGGATGGATGGAGATATGGATGGATGGAGAGATGGATGGATGGATGGAGACATGGTTGGATGAAGATATGGATGGATGGAGACATGGATGGACGGATGGAGACATGGAGGGATGGATGGAGACATGGTTGGATGGATGGATGGAGACATGATTGGATGGATGATGACATGGATGGATGGAGACATGGATGGATGGATGGAGACATGGATGGATGGAGACATGGATGGATGGATGGATGGAGACATGGTTGGATGGATGGATGGAGACATGGGTGGATGGATGGAGACATGGTTGGATGGATGGAGACATGGATGGATGGATGGATGGATGGATGGAGACATGGATGGGCGGATGGAGACATGGAGGGATGGATGGATGGAGACATGGATGGATGGATGGAGACATGGTTGGATGGATGGATGGAGACATGGATGGATGGAGACATGGTTGGATGGAGACATGGATGGATGGATGGAGACATGGTTGGATGGATGGATGGAGACATGGTTGGATGGAGACATGATTGGATGGATGGAGACATGGTTGGATGAAGACATGGATGGATGGGTGGGGGAGTTTAAATAGTGTTTTTAGTTTGCGGTGCTCAGATGCCGTGGAGTTCCGCTTTAAGATGCAGTGCCGGTTTTTGTATTCTGGCAACCCACATACATAGCTGTCAGAATACTTGAACAGTGCCTTCGTCTGATTGGATGCAGGGTCTCTCCAGCTGAGCATTATCCATCTGGCCCCCTCACCAAAAGTTGATTGAAATATCAATATTTGTGGAGCTGGGGGGCACCGACAAGACCACCCATGGAACAAATTTCAGCAGGAATCAGACAAAATGTGATCCAAACGTAACCCTTTCAATTCCTCCCCCTAATCCCTATGCTGACTAACCTGTGTAAGAAAGATGTATATACCTTTTTTCAGCCTCCTCCAGTCATGTGATCTCCTCTGTGTCTGCCAGAGGCAGCTGCAGGGGAGAGGAGAGAGAGCTCCGACAACAGCTAGTAAAGCCTGGGATTGGCTCCTTTGACTCATACGTTGTCGGTGCTCCTTCCTCTCCCCTGCAGCTACCGCTGGCTGATAAAGGGGAGTTGGATCACGGGACTGATCCGGGGGGGGGGCTGAAAATAGGTAATTATCAATACCTATGCAAGGATGACATCCCTTCCCCCTCCCCTTCCTGAGATGCACCACATTTCCAAGAGGGGGCGGGACCATGCACAAAGATTTTGGGCATGGGCAGCGGAGAAGAAGCTGGGGTTCCAGGAATACACTCGTATTCAAGATGGCAGCACTGGGGACTGGCATGGGTGTAAAGAAGCGGCTATGTGAAGACAGTGCTGGACCCCGGCATTGGGGAGTACCTGATTTGTAACAGTCAACAGATACAGCATTTGTATACATCGGGGGTGTCCAACCTTTTGACCGTCCTGGGCCACATGTGGGCTGTGTAGGCAGAGGGGGGCGTTGTGGGCAAGGGGCTTTGGGAGAGTGCAAAGGAGATCTGGTGGGTGCAGCCCTCTCGAGTGCCCTCCTAGATCCGGCAAGCAGCATTTACCCACCTGGCTATTGCAAACATGGCATCCCCGGCATCTCTCCAGATGAGCATTTGTCTGGCTTGTCAATGCAGGCTGCCACGGCTGCTGTGCTTGCAGAGCATCCCCAGCGTCCCTCCAGATGTGAATGTGCCAGGCTTGTCCGTGTCGGCTGCTGCGGCTTCTCTGCTTCCACGACATCGCCGACGTCCCTCCAGACATTCCACATGCCAAACTCTCCCCCCTCTCTCTTTCTCTCTCTCTCTCCCCCCCTCTCTCCCCCCTCTCTCTTTCTCTCTCTCTCCCCCTCCCTCTCTCTCTCCCCCTCTCTCTCCCCCCTCTCTCCCCCCCTCTCTCTCTCCTCCCTCTCTCTCTCTGTCTCTCCCCCCTCTCTCTGTCTCTCCCCCCCTCTCTCTCCCCCCCCCCTCTCCCTCTCTGTGTCTCTCTCTCCCTCTCTCTCTCTCCCCCCCTCTCTCCCCCCTCTCTTCCTCTCTCCCTCTCTCTCTCTCTCTCTCTCTGTCTCTCCCCCCTCTCTCTCTCTGTCTCTCCCCCCTCTCTCTCTCTGTCTCTCTCCCCCCCCCTCTCTCTCTTCTTGTTTATCTATTTTTAGAAAATATTGATGAAATTTTCACATGTTGTTCCAGCAAATTACTTCATACTGTTTTTTTTTTTACTACTTTGTGTTTTGCGTCTTCTATGAATGTTGTACTTAGGAGTTCTCTTTTTTGATGTAACAATGAGTGCTGCTATGTATATATAGATTGCAGATCTGTGTACAGGGCGGGATATTTGCTCATTACACAGATACAGACTCGGCTTCCTGCTCACAATGGATGTACTTTATTGCTCTCTTACTGCAGATCTGTGAGTCAGCAGATTCACTGAAAGCAACGCATGCATGTGCTTTGTATTGGCCAGCTTGGCCTAATCGAACAAGTTAAAGAGTAAGGCCGGCCATTCACCGAGCAAATGTCTTCCTGCAGGAAAGAAATTAGCTCTTTTCCCATTATCACAGACAGTGTTGATGGGGGAATCCCTTCTGCTGGGCCATTGTATATCCCCCCAGCTGGGGGGGGGGGGAGCCGTCCCTCCCGGGAGAAGACAGTGATTATTGCTAGCGGCTATAGAAGGTGTTAGTGATAATCGCAGGTAAAACTCTGCATGCTGGATGTACCCAAGTCCAGGGCCGGGACAAGGGGTGGGCAGAAGGGGCGGCTGCCCTGGGGACTGTGGTATCATGTGAGGTGGGGTGGGCACCATGAGGAGATTGGAGGGGGGAGGGGGGTTTGTTAGGGAGGGGAAGTTGGAGGGTGAGAGGGGATAAGAATTGTTCAAAGAGGGAAATTAGAGGGCTAGGAATGGTGATTTGAGGGGATTTGTGTTGGGAGGGGGGGATGTGGGAAGAAGATTTGCCCTAGGCGGGGGGAAATTTGGGAATTTGCGCTAGAAGAGGTGTTATAAGGTGAAGGAATTTGTGCTGGGAGGGAAACTTTTTTTTTGGGGGGGGGGGGGGATTTGTGCTAGTATGGATGGATGATTGGGGGTATTTGTGCTAGGAGGGGAAATTTGGGGGGGGGGGTGGGATTTGTGCTAGTGGGATGATTGGGGGATTTGTGCTGGGGGGGGATTTGTGCCAGGAGGGATGATAGGGGGGTATTTGTGCTAGGAGGGGAAATTTGGGGGGGGGGGGGATTTTGTGCTAGTGGGGATGATTGGGGGGATTTGTGCTGGGGGGGGGGTTGTGCCAGGAGGGATGATAGGGGGGTATTTGTGCTAGGAGGGGAAAATTTGGGGGAGGGGGATTTGTGCTAGGAGGGATGATTGGGGGGTATTTGTGCTAGGAGGGGGGCTGAGATGGGGGGATTTGGAGTGGGAGGAGAGGATTTCTGTTTTGGGTAAAATTTGTGGGGTAGAGGATTTGTGCTAGGGGGGTGATTTTTTTTTGGAGGGGGGGTTTGTGATGGTGGGATTTGGGGAGAGAGGATTTGAGCCTGGAAGAGGGATAGGGGGGCAAATATTTGTGCTGAGAGGGGGGGTTTTAGCAGGAGGGGGGGATTTGTACTGGGAGGAGGGTGGATTTATGCTTAGTTGTTAAGCATATAGATTAGTGCTCTTTTTATTTTTTTGGGGGGGGTGGGATTTTTGCTGACACGTAATGCTCATACATCTTGGGGGGGGGGGGACACAGTTTGGCATATTTGCCCTGGGCTCTAGATTGACTTTGTCCCAGTACTGCCCAAGTCAGATCAACTTGGTACATTCAGCCTGCCATACACGGTCCAAATGGTTCAGCAGGAACTGGCTGAGAGATTGGAATCATGTATGACCTGCCTAACTCCACTTTTGTTGAGACCCCCCCCCCCCCCCCCCCTCCCCTTTTGGGTGATCCATGGACATTTCAGGGATTGTAACAAACTTTGTTGCAGATTCCTAATTTTTGTTACTCCGGGGAAATATCTGTTTGTTTCTCTGTGTCCAATTCACGTTTTTAGGTTATTAATGGGGACGCATTTATTATTTTTTTTGGAAAAGATAGACTATGCTTTACTAAGTAAAATACGGCGATTAATAAGTACAATAAGTGCTGACTGATAAAATCCGCTTCCCAAAGACGAGCGATTGTAACAGTGGGGTTCAAGATGGACAGTCCCTACAGCATAGGGAACAGCAGAGTCCTGATCCATCTTCAGAGCAGTGTTCATTTCGTCGACTAAACGACTAAAACATTTTAGTCGACTAAATGAATATTATTTTAGTCGACTAAAATACACCTAAAACTAAAACAACTGAGATGACTAAAATACGACTAAAACTAAAATGGCATTTTAGTCAAAAGACCCTAAGCCCCATACACACTATCAGATTTTCTGCTGCTTTTTGTCTTCAGATTTACCAAAACCATGTAGTGTGGACGGCCTCTCCTGATTGCATACAAATTGAAACTCTTAGGTTTGACCTCATATTATATGGTTTTGGTAAATCTGAAGGAAAAAATCAGCAGAAAATCTGATAGTGTGTGTTGGGGCTTAAGACTAAAACTAAATCGAAATTTGACTTCAAAATGAACACTGGGTCTGTAGTGGATGTTCATGACTCAATACCATAAATAATAACAGATGAGATTTTTCACTCCAGCCGTATATAATGAGTTTGGATATTGTAGAGAAATGTTAACTAATACATTGCAATTTAATTACACCCATTAGATTTTAGACGACTAAAATTAGTTTTAGTCGACTAAAATGTACTGGAGATTTAGTTGACCAAATACGACTAAAATTAAAACAATTGGAGAAGATTAAATGGGACTAAAACTAAAATGGCATGTTAGTCCTAAGACTAAAACTAAATCGAAATTTGCTGTCAAAATGAACACTGCTTCAGAGGACCGCCCCCCCCCCCGGGTATGGAAGTCCCGCATGCTGCGGAGCCCCCGGGGTATGGAAGTCCCGCATGCTGCGGAGCCCCCCGGGGTATGGAAGTCCCGCATGCTGCGGAGCCCCCCGGGGTATGGAAGTCCCGCATGCGGCGGAGCCCCCCGGGGTATGGAAGTCCCGCATGCTGCGGAGCCCCCCGGGGTATGGAAGTCCCGCATGCTGCGGAGCCCCCCGGGGTATGGAAGTCCCGCATGCTGTGGAGCCCCCCGGGGTATGGAAGTCCCCGCATGCTGCGGAGCCCCCCGGGGTATGGAAGTCCCGCATGCTGCGGAGCCCCCCGGGGTATGGAAGTCCCGCATGCTGTGGAGCCCCCCGGGGTATGGAAGTCCCGCATGCTGCGGACCCCTCTGGGCTGGGACTGATGTAAAGTGCTTTTCTCTGAGCTCAGTCATCCCCTCTGTAATATATATGTTGTGTGTTTTCTCCCCAGAGACCCCGGAGGAGGGCGCCCCCATTTCATCAATCACAGAGACTAAGGTAAGAGCTAAAAACAGATATGACTGTAAAGATGATTTTTGGAGGGGGAGGGAGGGGGGTTGTTGCATTCACCATCTTTATGAATGGACGGCCCTCCAGCTTTCCCACAAGGCATTGCAAGGCTGGCAGTTACAATTACTCCCAGAGGCATGATGGACTTGTAGTTCTGCAACAGCTGGAGGGCCCCAGGTTGTCCCCCCCTGCCTTAGGGTAAAGCAGCGGTTCTCAACCCCGTCCTCAAGTACAACAGAACATGTTTTGGGAATTTCTCTTAGATAAATTTGTTGTCCAAAATACCAAACCATTGACTCTGATTTAAAGCACATGTGCAAGATGAAGGAAAACCTGCAAACATGGCCTGTTGGGGGGACTTGAGGACTGAGGTTGAGAGGCACTGGGGGTAAAGTTGCCCTCTATTCATTCATAGTGTATCTTCCGTTGACACTGAGGGCATCTTGTGGAAAAATAGAGGTACTGCAGAGGACAGCTCCAGATTAAAGAGGAACTGCAGTCTGCTCACATAAATTGTAATAAAAACATCTTTGCCATTCTGAAGCTTCCCTCCAACCACTTTGCATATTATATTTTATATATACTGGGATTCTGTACTTGCCAAATATGCTGCAAAAATCTCCCTCCACTGAGTCTGGCTGCAGCCATTTTAACTGTGGGCAGCTGAAGCTGCTGCCTGTTCACGTCCTGGATTTACACAGAGGCACAGCTCCAGCTCTGCAGCTCTCATTGGCCCTCTTATGACTCATCCCCCCTCCCTTCCTGGCAAGCTCTCTCACGAGAGAGCGCTGTGCATGATGTCAAAAGCCTAGGCCAGGGGATTCAAACTGGCCGCCCTCCAGCTGTTGCAGAACTACAAGTCCCATCATGCCTTGTCAGCCTTGCAATGCCTCATGGGATTTGTAGTTCCCGCAACAGCCGGAGGGCCGCCAGTTTGACGCCTGTGGCCTAGGCTAATGACCAGACAAGAAACAGGAAGTGGGTTGTAGAAGGGGTTTACTGGCAGAAAAAAAAAAAAATCTGGCACAGCTGTGCATGGCAGCCAATCAGCTTCTAACTTCAGCTTGTGGAATGGAGCTTTGACAATAAGAGCTGGAAGCTGATTGGCTTCTGTACAGAGCTGCACCAGATTTTGCACTCTCAAATCTTAGTAAATCTACCCCCATCAGTGTTTGTGAGTATATTATTTGCTTTTTTACTAGTAAAGTGTATAGGAAGGTAATGTGCTAGTCTGGGGCGCCCTCTGTCTGTCCTTTTATAGTACTGCATGTGAAGGGACACCCGCAGTCCTAGGAGGGTGCCAAGGCATCACCGCGGCGGGCCATACCGGAGGCCACACCACATTCCACCCCCCAGGGGTGGTTTTTACTTCAGTCCTGGTACCGGCCTCCCACAATGCACTGCTCACTGGCCAATCGCCAGCCCTGAGCTCCGATGGGATTTTCATTTTAGGGGTGTTGTTTTATAGTACCAAGACCGACGTTCCTGATTGGACAAGTTACTATCAGACCTCAGATGGAGCGGATCATCAGTCTGCGGGTTTACATTGATTGTACAGAGTTCCCTTCATCCAGTATACATAAACTACATTACCAAAAGTATTGGGACGCCTGCCTTTACACACACATGACCTCTAATGACATCCCAGTCTTAGTCCTGAGGGTTCAATATTGAGTTGGCTCCACCCTTTGCAGCTATAACAGCTTCACCTCTTCTGGGAAGGCCGTCCACAAGGTTTAGGAGGGTGTCTATGGGAATGTTTGACCATTCTTCCAGAAGTGCATTTGTGAGGACAGGCACTGATGTTGGATGAGAAGGCCTGGCTCGCAGTCTCCGCTCTAATTCATCCCAAAGGTGTTCTATGGGGTTGGTGGTCAGGACTCTGTGCAGGCCAGTCAAGTTCCTCCACCCCAAACTCGCTCATCCATGTCTTTATGGACCTTGTGTATAGTGTATTTCCAGAGCAGAAACATTGAATTTTCTTCCTGTATCAGCAGTTTTGGGTCACGCCGGTTATTATTCTGGGTTTTAATCCGTGTTAAATAATAGGGTAATTGCTTTGTGGTTTTGGGTCTCCAGTGCATAGAATCAGATCGTTCTATTTCCAAGAAATCCCACTTCAGCATAATACAACCTGCAGGACGATCACTGACACAGAGGATGGGGGTCCTAGAGTACTAATAAAAAATAAAATTAAAATAAAACACTCAAAATATTAATAATAATAATAATAATACACACTACAAGCTACTCACAGATAGAAGATGGAGGTCTTAAAGTACTAATATCCAACCCAGAATGGGGCACATCGCTGCAATAGTATACTGTACATAATAAATACCCAAGGAAAGAACTATGGGAAAAGAAGGTACTCTTTAAAGATCCATAGAATGTTACTATTAACTAAACCTTATTTATTTAAAAAGTAAAAAGCAGCAATAATAGTAATTGCATATAAATATCCACCATAAACAATGTTAGAGGTTTATATGCAATTACTATTATTTCTCTTTTTTTTACTGTTTTACTTTTTGAATAAAGTTTTGTGAAAACAAACACTATATGGATGTTTAAAGAGTACCTTCTTTTCCCAGAGTTCTTTCCTTGGGTATTTATTAATGTATGTTTATTGTTGGGTACATTGATCCACATCAAGAAATGATGGTGAGGCTGTGAACTGATAATTTACTATTAATGGTCTGTTACCTTAAAGAGTAACTCCACTTTTGTTAAGAATAAACCCCTCCCCCCTCTGGGTGATCTCTGTACATTGCGGGGAATAAACCCCTCCCCCTCTGGGTGATCTCTGTACATTGCGGGGAATAAACCCCTCCCCCCTCTGGGTGATCTCTGTACATTGCAGGGAATAAACCCCTCCCCCCTCTGGGTGATCTCTGTACATTGCAGGGAATAAACCCCTCCCCCCTCTGGGTGATCTCTGTACATTGCGAGGAATAAACCCCTCCCCCTCTGGGTGATCTCTGTACATTGCAGGGAATAAACCCCTCCCCCCTCTGGGGGATCTCTGTACATTGCGGGGAATGAACCCCTCCCCCCTCTGGGTGATCTCTGTACATTGCGGGAAATAAACCCCTCCCCCTCTGGGTGATCTCTGCACATTGCAGGAAATAAACCCCTCCTCCTCTGGGTGATCTCCATACATTGCAGGGAATAAACCCCTCCCCCCTCTGGGTGATCTCTGTACATTGCAGGGAATGTAACAATCTTTGTTGTAGATTCCTCCCTTTTGTTACTCTGAAGAAATAGCTGTTTGTTTCTCTGTGTCCATGTGCGGAGTGACTGTGAATGAGAGTGACTTTATAATTATCACTCAGCTGCTGCACCTGCAGGGCTCTAATGAGGAAAGTGGCAGGGTCTGCATCCCTTTAGAAGGGATTTCCCTTTGGGAGTATCTCCCCAAAAAATTAAATTTCTGTTGCAGGGGATGCCCAATATCTGACTTGTATCTCAGTACAGACTTCAGGGAAAATCAGTGAGCCAATCACACAAGCAGGAAGTGACATTTCTGGGGGGGCGGGGTTCTGTATACCATCTGTGTACAGAGCGCCTCCAGGTGGCCATATTGTATTTTACAGAAAATGACAGCGGCTGCAGATTGAAAAGGAAATCACATTTTTAATAACATTCAATTACAATCTGACTTGTGTAGCGATTGTATATAATAGATTATTATTTTTTATTTGTTATTTTTTTTCCCCCATGAAAGTGGAGTTACCCTTTAATGGTAACTAGGGTTGTCCCAATACCGATACTAGTATCGGTATCGGCACCGATACCAAGCATTTGCCCAAGTACTTGTACTTGAGCAAATGCTCCCGATGCTTCCGCCGATACTATGACAGTCAGCGGTGATCGGCGTGTGGGGGAGTTACAAGCTTCCCCCCCCCGCGGCTTTCAGCTGCTTAGTGACACAGCGGTGATCGGTGCTTGTAACTCCCCCACACGCGATCACCGCTGACTGTCACCTCATCCCCCTTAGTCCCCCTCCGTTCCTCTGTCCCCCCCCCGCTGTCCTCCTTCTTTGCTCTGTCCCCCTCCGCTGTCCCCATGCGTTCCTCTGTCCCCCTCCGCTGTGCCCATCCGTTCCTCTGTCCCCCTCCGCTGTGCCCATCCGTTCCTCTGTCCCCCTCCGCTGTGCCCATCCGTTCCTCTGTCCCCCTCCGCTGTGCCCATCCGTTCCTCTTTCCCCCTCCGCTGTGCCCATCCGTTCCTCTGTCCCCCTCCGCTGTGCCCATCCGTTCCTCTTTCCCCCTCCGCTGTGCCCATCCGTTCCTCTTTCCCCCTCCGCTGTGCCCATCCGTTCCTCTGTCCCCCTCCGCTGTGCCCATCCGTTCCTCTTTCCCCCTCCGCTGTGCCCATCCGTTCCTCTGTCCCCCTCCGCTGTGCCCATCCGTTCCTCTGTCCCCCTCCGCTGTGCCCATCCGTTCCGGCTTTCCGCTGTCCCCCTCTCTCTTCCTCTGTCCCCTCCGTTCTGCTGTCTCTCCGCTGTGTGTATGGAGAGAGTCAGCTGACACTGTCCATTCACATAACGGAAACATTGTAACCTCCTGTGATTACGATGTGTCAGGTTATGAATGGAGAGGAGCCGCTGTCTTCTCTCCATTCATTCTCAGTGCAGCTGACGCTGCAGAGAAAGGGACTGGGGAATCTCTATCCTCCGTCTCTTTCTCTGTCTCAAGGGGGAGATATCAGAGGTCTGTTAAGACCCCTGATATCTCACCAAAGCCCCCCAACAGGGCTGATTTAAAAAAAAAACACACACACACAAAGTGCAACAAAGAATAAAAAGAAAACTGTAAAAAATAATAAATGTAAATGAAAAAAAACAAAACAAAAACACACACACACAGACACAGTTCACTATACCCCCATCCCCCCCCCCCAACCCCCCCCCCCCCTTCAAAAAAAACCCCAAAAAAAACTGTCACGTGACATTAAAAAAAAGTATCGGTAATCGGTATCGGCGAGTACTTGGAAAAAAAAGTATCGGTACTTGTACTCGGTCCTAAAAAAGTGGTATCGGGACAACCCTAATGGTAACAGTGTATTTGTCTTACACGCCTGCAACAGCGTCTGTCATTACGCCCAAATCTCCGGCACTCTGATGGCCACAACTCCACAAGCCGCGTTGCGTTTCCCCGACTCCCTCCCATCCCCCACACCTTCTATACAGCTTGTCATTATAATGGGCTGCCTCACTGGCCATCTCCAGTTTGCACTGTACTGGGGACACAGCCTGGGTCCGGGGTCCAAGGAAAAAATATTCATTTAATATTAATTAAATTAAAATGATCAAATTAATATTAATTTAAAGTAGAAGTACAGGCAAAACTTTTTTTTTTGTTGAGTGGATTAGACCCCGTCAGGTTGTTATTGCTGTCTGTATCCCCATCCCATCCTGTTTATTGATAATATTGAAAATAAAAATAAAAATCTAAAGTTTATGGGTTGACACCAGAACAGTAATAGAGGGAAATCTACCAATGGGGACACGAGTTCTGGGATTTCTCATTTTGGGGGGATTTTCTCTCACTTCCTGTTTTAGCTCTGAGACAGGAAGTGAAGGGAGAAAAGACTCGCATTGGGGTTCACCTAGGCGAGGGGACATCAGTGGGTCTTCTTGCAGGATCCTGGGCAAGTTGAGGGTCCCAAATCACAGAAGAACACAGAATTTGCCTACGTTCACACTGAGGAGGGTTAGAATTTCAACCGATTTCAATCGATTTCAACCCGGCAATGCAGTCCGTCTTTCGGGGGGTGATTGGACAGATATCTGGGCGGGTTCCTGCACAGATGTCTATTCAAATCACCCCCCCAAGTCGCCAAAAGTAGTACAGGAATTACTTTTGGGAATCGGTGCGGCGCCGCAAGCCAGATTGGCCCAATGTGAACGTGGACTTAAGGTGAACATTTGTAATTAATTTTCTTTTTTTGCCACCAGGGGGTGTGGGTAGGGGGGCAGCCACATATGCGGATCTTACTTTAGGGTATGGTCCACTTTAACCAGAGAAGACTATCTATAGTATAAAGAGAAAGTTCATTGCTACTCCCCATACACCACATATAGCAGAGCTCCCAGGTGCTCCATCCACAGGCGATGGCTGAGTAGAGTAATATGGAAAAAATGATCCGCACTCCGGTTGTTGCTCTTAAAATTTCACATTTTATTGAATAGCCACAGTGAACAAGCGCAGTCAGTTGACGCGTTTCAGCCTATAAGGCCTTAGTCATAACATATCTGTATCTATGCCCACCAAGCCGTTATCCCATCTAACATTCCTTTCCTTCCACAGATGGTGCAATGCCTGGGTTTTGTCATCTACCGAGCGCTGGACTGGGGGCTGGATGAGAGCGAGGAGCGAGAGCTTAGCCCCCAACTGGAGCAGCTTATTGACCTCATGGCTGCCAGCGAAACCGAAGGCTCCATGGCAGATGAGGGCTATGAGGGCACCGAGGATGAGGATGAAGAAGGTCCTCCTCGGGTGGTGCGCAGCTATTCGGCAGTCCTGCGCTTCTGCGCCTCCCACCTTCCAGAGCCCAAGGAGGCGCCAATCCACTACCAGGCGGTTTGCAGGGCTCTCTTCGCAGAAACCATGGAGCTTCAAGCTTTCCTTCATAAAATACGGGAGGCCAAAGAGGTAAAGGAATGGAGAGGAAACGGATGACTCCCCAGATAGACCATGATAGACCATGATAGACCATGATAAACCCAGATAGACCATGATAGCCCATGATAGCCCATGATAGCCCATGATAGCCCATGATAGCCCATGATAAACCCAGATAGACCATGATAGACCATGATAGCCCATGATAGCCCATGATAAACCCAGATAGACCATGATAGACCATGATAGCCCATGATAGCCCATGATAAACCCAGATAGACCATGATAGCCCATGATAGCCCATGATAGCCCATGATAAACCCAGATAGACCATGATAGACCATGATAGCCCATGATAGCCCATGATAGCCCATGATAGCCCATGATAAACCCAGATAGACCATGATAGACCATGATAGACCATGATAGACCATGATAAACCCAGATAGACCATGATAAACCCAGATAGACCATGATAAACCCAGATAGACCATGATAGACCATGATAGACCATGATAAACCCAGATAGACCATGATAGACCATGATAGACCATGATAAACCCAGATAGACCATGATAGACCATGATAAACCCAGATAGACCATGATAGCCCATGATAGCCCCAGATTACCCCAGATAACAAATGATAACACCAAATTACCCCAGATAGCACTGGATAACCCCACATAACATCAGATAGCACAGAATAACCCCAAATAAAGATAACAAGGGATAATTTTACTATTTTTGAAATCTGTTCTGGGTGGGATGCCATCTATGGGTATTATTCATGTTCTCATAGGCATCATCCCAAAATGGAGATAGACAAATAATAAAACCACAAAAACGGGACTTTAAATATGCTGTTGATAGCTCAGACTATTTGTGTAAAAAAATACATAAATCTTTATTAAATTACATATTAAAAAGAAATATAAGCATCACAAGGGAACACAGATAACACCTGATAGTCTCAAATAACCCCGGGGCTCTTTACTTTTTGTAGTCACAAAGCTAATGCAGATATTTCTCCTCTAGATACTGATAAAGATGCGGGTGGAGGAAGCTGAGCCTGATGGACTTGAGAACCTGCAGAAAACGGACTGGGTAAGGAGGAGTGATGGATGTTCATGGCTGGAACGTGGGGAGATGTGATGGAGAAGGTCTCTGGAACGTGGTGAGATGTGATGGAGAATGTCTCTAGAATATGGGGAGATGTGATGGAGAATGTCTCTGGAGCATTGGGTGATGTAATAGAGAATGTCTCTGGAACGTGGTGAGATGTGATGGAGAATGTCTCTGGAACATGGTGAGATGTGATGGAGAATGTCTCTGGAACGTGGTGAGATGTGATGGAGAATGTCTCTGGAATGTGATGGAGAATGTCTCTGGAACGCGGTGAGATGTGATGGAGAATGTCTCTGGAACGTGGTGAGATGTGATGGAGAATGTCTCTGGAACGTGGTGAGATGTGATGGAGAATGTCTCTGGAACATGGTGAGATGTGATGGAGAATGTCTCTGGAATGTGATGGAGAATGTCTCTGGAACGCGGTGAGATGTGATGGAGAATGTCTCTGGAACGCGGTGAGATGTGATGGAGAATGTCTCTGGAACATGGTGAGATGTGATGGAGAATGTCTCTGGAATGTGATGGAGAATGTCTCTGGAACGCGGTGAGATGTGATGGAGAATGTCTCTGGAACGTGGTGAGATGTGATGGAGAATGTCTCTGGAACGTGGTGAGATGTGATGGAGAATGTCTCTGGAACGTGGTGAGATGTGATGGAGAATGTCTCTGGAACATGGTGAGATGTGATGGAGAATGTCTCTGGAATGTGATGGAGAATGTCTCTGGAACGCGGTGAGATGTGATGGAGAATGTCTCTGGAACGCGGTGAGATGTGATGGAGAATGTCTCTGGAACGTGGTGAGATGTGATGGAGAATGTCTCTAGAACGTGGGGAGATGTGATGGAGAATGTCTCTAGAATATGGGGAGATGTGATGGAGAATGTCTCTGGAGCATTGGGTGATGTAATAGAGAATGTCTCTGGAACGTGGGGAGATGTGATGGAGAATGTCTCTGGAATGTGATGGAGAATGTCTCTGGAATGTGATGGAGAATGTCGCTGGAATGTGGTGAGATGTGATGGAGAATGTCTCTGGAACGTGGTAAGATGTGGAGAATGTCTCTGGAATGTGGGGAGATGTGATGGAGAATGTCTCTGGAACGTGGTAAGATGTGGAGAATGTCTCTGGAATGTGATGGAGAATGTCTCTGGAATGTGATGGAGAATGTCTCTGGAATGTGATGGAGAATGTCTCTGGAATGTGGTGGAGAATGTCTCTGGAATGTGATGGAGAATGTCTCTGGAATGTGATGGAGAATGTCTCTGGAATGTGGTGGAGAATGTCTCTGGAATGTGATGGAGAATGCCTCTGGAACATGGAGAGATGTGGTGGAGCTCTTAGCATTGATTGGCCCTGATTTAGAAAGATGGTACCCTACAAGACCTCATCACTTCCCCTCCACCACTTCTCTGTATTGTTAAAGGAGAAGAGATCCATCCAACACTTATCCTTCTGCCCACCTCCCTCCCCATCAGATGCCAACTTACCTTGCAATTGTACCTGCAGCCTCGAGTGCTGACTTACAACTTGATGTTGGATCTCCAGTCCAGCAACAGGATGCCAACAAACAGTGGCCATATCTGGGCAGCAGCCTCCTCGCCTCCCGCAGGCAGGGGTGGCCACCGGCAGCAATCGGGGGGTTCTTGCTGTAATCGTTGCGTGTGTCCAATCAGAAGCAGAGGTTCTCCGATGTGTACAAATCAATGGCAGGCAGTCACCTAGGAAAAGAGCCTCTGACCAACCCTGGAGGGTTATCTCTCTCTCTCCACATTCATACAGACCAAACTTTCCAACCAATGGGACGGTCTCTAAAGATGGACACACATTATACAAGTTTCTTCAGATTTACGGAAACCATATAATAGGAGGTCAAACCTAAACACTTTCAGATTGGATGCAATCAGGCCGGCTCTTCTACTACATAGTTGAAGGTAAATCTAAAGGTAATCAAACACCAAAAGTTGTAAAGTGTGTATCCAGCTTTAGCCCCCGTTAAAGTTGGAGCGACTAGTCATGCGATTTGACAGGTCGCATCCCATTGCCGGCAATCGCACTGTTCAAATCAGTGCGATGATGACTTTGCGTTGCCACATCAGTTTAGTTCCTGCACTACTTTTGGTGATTTTGGGTGCGATTTGAATACATTTGTGTATGAAGCCGCAACAGATGCCTTTAAAGTCGCACCGGCACGCGGCTTTGGAATCCTGCGATTTCAGATGAAGTTGCACGATTTCAAAGCTGCAGTCAATGTGAACGGGGGCCTCAAAGTCATTTCAGACAGGCGGTCAGCTTACTGCCCGCTGAAAAGTGATCCATGGTGGATTGCTTTTCAAAGTGCGGTACAGCTGCAACTGATAGGCGTCTCCTGGTGACTGTTTTTGCTGAATGGCATTTTTACACAGCAGGACCGCGCTGCAACTGCAAACCAAGTGTTGAGCTGGTTGTGGTGATGTCCTATTGATCTCAATGAGTGACAGGTGGTGCCACCTATCACACCCCACCCCAAGATAAAAACCTGCAAAGCATTGTGGTCAATGACGTGTACACAGTGCTGGGACAAAAACGCAGGTCCCCATCGAAATGAAACAGTGGTTTTTGGGCGCTAGCGACTCGTTTTTTTTTTTTTTTTTATGGTCTTGTGATGTGACCTTAAAAAAACCCCAAAAATACCTTTTTTTGCTGCGCTTTTTAGGGTCCTTTGGAAGCGATGCCCATTCATTGCAATGAGCAGGGGCTTTTTACAGCGCTCATAAACCACCCCAAAGATGCTGCTTGCAGGACTTTTTCTACCGCCCCGCAAGTGCACCGCCCCGGTGTGAAAGCACTCATTCAAATGAATGGGAGGCGGTTTTCAGGCGTTTTAGCGCTGGAAATGGCTTCTGCTAAGCACCTTAAAACCGCCTCCCATTCATTCAAGTGTAACTTTTCACACCAGGGCGGTGCGCATGCGGGACATTCCGAAAAGTCCTGCAAGTAGCATCTTTGGGGTGGGAGCGGTGTATTTAGCCCTCCCAAAAGGCCCTGCCCGTTGGAATGAATGGGCAGCCCTTTCTTTTTTTTTTTTATCCGGAAAGGCAGCGCCTAAAAAAGCACTTTGAAAGCGCCGCAAAACGGGAGTATTTAACCCCTTTTTTGGGGTTAAAAGTGCCTTGTATTTAGCGCTAGCGGCCGAAAAGTGATGCAAAAGCGCAGCTAAGACGAGCGGCGCTTTAGTGCCAACACCCAGCGCGTTCCGTGTTAAAGGGGTTTTACAGAAACTGGGGCAAACTACAGCCCTGCCAGAGGCGCTCCCATTGGCTCCCAATACTAAACCTTCTGCAGCAACAGCACACCTGTGTGTAATCGTCTGCCCCGCCCCCAGCCCTAGTTTTCCTGGCCAGCTTGGCTTGCATATAAAAGATGTGGATAACAATTAAGAAGTGATAAAGTAGTAATTGATGCTCCGACTCCTCTCATCACAGTTATTAGGATGTGATAATTATGATGCAATGATTTTATGATAGCAGTCCTTTGATCCCGCCCAAAGGTCACTCCACGCTGGCCCTGCACAGGTGTTCTAGCTCTCAGGTAGCAGACAGGTATATGAGTCTCAGTGTGTGAGATGTATGACAGCCTCATATCTAAAGTATGAAGTGAGTGCCTACTGCAGGTGTACCCATTGCTGAGCACATGCCGGAGGTGTACCCATCACTGAGGTGTACCCATTGCTGAGCACATGCCGGAGGTGTACCCATCACTGAGGTGTACCCATTGCTGAGCACATGCCGGAGGTGTACCCATCGCTGAGTGCGGTCTGTCCTGAGCACACCACCATGTCCCGCCATCTCGCTGTCCCACGTCTGGCGTGTCTCGGTCTCTGTTTTGCTGTCTGTTCTGTGCTCTGCGTCACGCAGTATTTTCTATGTATGACGCACGTCTGCGTCTGCGGGACCATGTACTCGGTGCTGTGCGCCTCACATGTGGTGTCCTGTGCCCTGCAGGCTCGTTTGTGGGTGCAGCTGATGAGAGATCTGCGACATGGGGTGCAGCTGAAGAAGGTGCGGGACAAGACCTTCAACTCTCTGCCCACCGAATACCAACTTACTCCGTTTGAGATGCTGATGCAAGACATCCGGGCACGCAACTACAAGCTACGCAAGGTCATGGTGAGTCAAGGGGGGGTGCCCGTTCTCTGAGGGTTTGTACCCGGAAATGTCCATCGCATTATCCAAACTGACAGATTAATCGAAAATTCCTCTGTGCGTGTTTACAGGAGACTGCAACTGAGAGCAATGAGGGAAATGACTGCGAGATCCGCATTGGTGGCCCTGCATTGCTCTCAGGACAGGTTCTCTTCAGAGTCCATCTATCACATGTGAGGTCAGTGATTGGAGGGAGCCTCATACACACACATGTCTGATATGTACATTGTATGTTAAGGCTCCATTCACACTTGTGTGACTTGTCATGTGACTTTGGACACATAGAGAGAGATTTACTATCACTGGAGAGTGCAAAATCAGGTGCAGCTGTACATAGTAACCAATCAGCTTCCAGGTTTTATTATCAAAGCTTCATGAAAGAAGCTGAGGTTAGAAGCTGATTGGTTTCTATGCAGAGCTGCACCAGATTCTGCGAGCTCCAGGTTTAGTAAGGACCAGCTCACGCCATAGAAACGCAGTCCGAATGCTTTTATGCATGTGTGGTTTTTTTGAGGTGTTCCCTTTGCAATATATATATATATTACACACACATTTTTCTTCACCCTAAGTTAGGATATGTGTTCCAGTACAATTCAGTGTAGCAAAAAATGCAGCATGGGGTCTTTTTTTTTTTTAATTGGAACTGCAAGCACTGGACTGCAGAAAAAAAAAACGCACTGAACTGCATGTGAACTGACCCTGAATCTCCCCCATAGTCATATGGCAAGACCCATTGTTTTCAGTGGCACTCTTTTAAGATGTGTGTTACCCTGACATTTAGGTATGCTGATTAGCAAGAGGAGTCCCACACCTGGTAGTACTTAACCCCTTAGTGACTGAGAGTATCACAAATGTTAATTTATACAATTTTGCAACTTTGACATCTGTTAGTAATATTGTATATGTCATCACCACTACTTAGTGTATCCCAGGTGGATTATACCATGTTTTTTTTTTTTTCAGGACAAATTGGGCATTTTCTTTGGTAGTTAATGGTAACCAATATCTTCTGATTTTTATTATCAAAGGACAATTGGCCCAAAATAGTAAATATACCTTCCCCCCCCCCTTTTTTGTTTTTTTTGTTTTTTATGTAGCTGTATATTTCTTGCTATTTCTGTAACTTGTTGCCAAAGAATAACCCAAAATAAATTCACCTGCTCCTGACACCCTATGTGTATGTTAGCCCCCCGTTCACACTGGTGCAACTTGTCCTGCGAC
Organism: Lithobates septentrionalis; assembly: GCA_037952835.1. NCBI lineage: Eukaryota > Metazoa > Chordata > Amphibia > Anura > Ranidae > Lithobates > Lithobates septentrionalis. The sequence continues at coordinate 61,478 of JBBDGP010004461.1, forward strand.
TTGACAGTTCCAAGCCGCATGACAAGTTGTAGCCTATTTTCAGCAATGGAACCGTTCATACTGATGACACCCATGTCGCAGCGATTAAGAAAAAGGTTCTTGCGTTACTTTTGATGATTTCATTGCGACTTGCATAGACTTCTGTTTAAATGAAGTCACATGCCTTAATTAAATTGCCAGTGCAAATCGCACCAGTGTGAACCAGGACTTAGTTGTTGTATGGCCCAGATGCAATACTGCACCCTTTTTTTATTTTTTATTTTTTTTATTTAAATCGTGCCTAGAACACAATGGGGTTTACTTACTAAAGGTAAATGCACTGTGCACTTGGAAGTGCAGTCGCTGTAGATCTGAGGGGAAGATCTTAAATGAGGGGAAGCTCTGCTGATTTCTGTCATTCAATCATGTACAAGCAGAAATTCTGTTTTTTATTTCCTTTGCATGTCCCCCTCAAATCTGAAGCGACTGCACTTCCAGTTGATGCACAGTGGATTTGCCTTTAGTAAATACACCCCCCCCCCCCCCCCGACACTGATACTAATTTGTTGTTTAAAAAAAAAAAAAAATTCTACCCAAAATATGCTGACCATGATCTTTGACCCTGACCCTAACACTAACCCAGGCAAACCTAATCTAGGTATTCTTCTTTATTTACTTTTTTTTTCTTCTTAAATGTTTTTATTTTTTATTTACACACTTGTGTGTTTACATTTTCAAGTCCTGCAAGAAGCGGAAGATACAATGTATCCTTCTCTCCATTCAGAAGAGGAAGTAAACACCGGGGGGCGGGCTCGGAGGCTATCACAGCGATCCGGTGACTCGGAACGGGGGGTCCCGATTGTAATTATGAGACTCGGGGGGGGGGCGCGCCTCTTGGTGAGATCCCAGTCTCTGTGCGGCAAGCTCTCAGCACAGAGAGAGATGCAGATAAAGACGCGTTTCCTTGAGGCCGCAGCGTATGTGCGAACGTTCGGTGGGAAGGGGTTGAGGGCCCTTTCACACAGGTGCTGAAGTTTGGCGGTTCAGTCTCGCTTTTATCGCTTCTTCACCCCCTATCAATGCCACTCAAAATTGTGGAAATAGGGAGCGGATGGAGGTGTTCACACAGCGGCTTTCGTGTTGCATCACAGCAGAATTATCGCTGCCTGAAGAGTTCAGCAGGTCTGACCCTACATGAACTGTGCAATGCAATCAAAACACTCATTAACAGTATAAGTGCATTAATACTCGGTAAAGAGTAACTCCATTTTTGTTGAGATAAACCCCTCCCCCCTCTGGGTGATCTCTGTACATTGCGGGGAATAAACCCCTCCCCCCTTTGGGTGATCTCTGTACATTGCAGGGAATAAACCCCTCCCCCCCTCTGGGTGATCTCTGTACATTGCGGGGAATAAACCCCTCCCCCTTCTGGGTGATCTCTGTACATTGCGGGGAATAAACCCCTCCCCCCTCTGGGTGATCTCTGTACATTGCAGGGAATAAACCCCTCCCCCCTCTGGGTGATCTCTGTACATTGCGGGGAATAAACCCCTCCCCCCTCTGGGTGATCTCTGTACATTGCGGGGAATAAACCCATCCCCCCCTCTGGGTGATCGCTGTACATTGCGGGGAATAAACCCCTCCCCCCCCTCTGGGTGATCTCTGTACATTGCGGGGAATAAACCCCTCCCCCCCTCTGGGTGATCTCTGTACATTGCGGGGAATAAACCCATCCCCCCCTCTGGGTGATCTCTGTACATTGCGGGGAATAAACCCATCCCCCCCTCTGGGTGATCTCTGTACATTGCGGGGAATAAACCCATCCCCCCCTCTGGGTGATCTCTGTACATTGCGGGGAATAAACCCCTCCCCCTCTGGGTGTTCTCTGTACATTGCAGGGAATAAACCCCTCCCCCCTCTGGGTGATCTCTGTAAATTGCAGGGAATAAACCCCTCCCCCCTCTGGGTGATCTCTGTACATTGCAGGGAATAAACCCCTCCCCCCTCTGGGTGATCTCTGTACATTGCAGGGAATAAACCCCTCCCCCCTCTGGGTGATCTCTGTACATTGCAGGGAATAAACCCCTCCCCCCTCTGGGTGATCTCTGTACATTGCAGGGATTGTAACAAACTTTGTAGCAGATTTCTTCCTTTTGTTACTCTGAAGAAATATCTGTTTCTTTCGCTGTGTCCATGTGAATGGGAATGACTTTGTCATTCTCAATCAGAGCTGCTGCACCTGCATGGCTCTAATAAGGAAAGTGGGGCAGGGTCTGCATTCCCTTAGATTTCCCTTTTTGGGACTATCTCGCTAAAAGTGACAATTGTGTTGCAGGAGATGCCCAAAATCTGACTTTTATCTTAGTGCAGACTTTTGGGGAAATCAGTGAGCCAATCAAACAAGCAGGAAATTACATTTCGGGGGGGCGGGGTTCTGTATATCATCTGTGTACAGAGCGCCTCCAGGTGGCCATATTACAGAAAATGACAGCGGCTGCAGATTGAAAAGGGAATTACTAATAACATTCAATTACATTATGAGTTGTTCGCAATTGTGTATATGTTAGATTCCCCCCCCCCACGAACATGGAGTTACCCTTTTATGGCTGCTGTAGAACTGAACACCTCTGTGAAAGTGCCCTTAGTGGGGGGGGGCTTTTGGATGCCCCCACATTTGGTAGTGATGAGGGCCCTGGACACATAAATGTTGATGTCGCTGGTCTTGGACCCCTTTCACACTAAGACAGGCTTTTTTGCACTAGAAATATCGCCCGAAATCCGCCTCCCATGCCGTCCGAATGTGTAAACCTGAGTGCTCTCACACCGGGGCGGGGCGCTTGCGGGATGTTAGAAAAAGTCCTCTTTGGGGTGGTTTAGGAGCGCTGTATACATCGCTCCCAAAACACCCCTACCCATTGCAAGGAATGTGTTTTTAACCCCTTCTTTGGGCTTAAAAGCGCCGCTTAAACAGCACTAAAGCACCGCTAAATCGATTGACTCTTTAGCGCTAACGCACGGGCGGACCAAGTGTGAAAGGGGTCTTATTGTCACGGGTTCAATAAGTAATGATGTATTCTGTTCCTTGACAGGTAGGGGGAGACATCCCTCCAACGGTCAAGAAAGACGCACATGAGCTAATCCTGGACTTCATCAGGTCTCGCCCTCCTCTGAAGCCAGTAAGGTCTTCTCTTGTTCTCTCGCCAAATGCGTCTCGCGCTAAATGAGAATTGTAGATGTCATCGGCGCCTTCTCTTCTCTGTAGGTGTCCAGTAGGAATCTGCCGCCATTGCCGCTCCAACAGAGGAGTCTCCATGAGAAGATTTTGGAGGAGATTAAACAAGAGCCGAAGTTGCGACCTGTGGAGACCCGACAAAGGGGACAAAAAGGTAAAGTGTTCTAAGAGGGCGTGTCTGCTCTGTGCGGGTCGGTATGTCAAGAAAAAGTTTACCGCTCCAGGTGGTGGCCTTGTGGTTCCCCCTCCTTGAAGTGAAGTCTGTGGGTGCCGCCTCTGTACACATAACGGTGAAAAGTAAATGTCTGGACAGCCGCACTCCGATTAAATGCCTTTATTGTAGAAAATTCCATATATGACAAGAGAGGTACAAGAGCAGCTGACGCATTTCACACTCATCGGTGCTTAGTCATCGCTGATAGATATGTCAACCCAAACCTATGGCATGCTGAATCGCTCTATGAGGGGATCTCTATGCTAAAACAATATTTTTAGGTTTTGATATAATGGGAAGTGTGGGGGGGGGGGGGGGGGGCCTCAGTAAATAAGTGGATCTCGCTTTCTTTAGTGCAAGGTTCCCTTTAAAGCTAAACTCCATGTACTGCTTAAAGTCCAACTGTGGGCTGCTGTTCTAAGAACCCATGTAGCGGGTCCCTCTCCACACGGCATTGTTTGGCTACAGGGCGGGGGGGGGGGGGGTAAAGTACAGACATTTGCCTTATTCCTGCTTCACTTTGCTGCCCAGCTGGTCACAGCTTTTGTGACGTCATCACGCACAGTGCAAGATCAGCAGTCCTGCATTGTACGGGAAGATGGCGAGGACCCGCCCACAGCTTGGAGCGTCGCACAGTGTAGGAGAGCACTGGCTACTAGGGGGAGTGAGGGATCCGGCATTAGTACTTATTCCTTCCCCTCCCCCTACACGCATTTAACCCATGCACTGCTGACCTGGGACCCTTCTGCATGGGTAAGAATTCAGCAAATCCTAAAACATGTAGTAAAAGTCTAAATTCTTGAATATATGTGGATGTCAGGTTCCTGTGATCTCCTGCTCAAGCCAGCAGAGCAGCTTTCCCTGTACTGCAGCAATCGGAAAGCTAGAGGGAGGGCAGCACTAGCAACCAATCAGATGTGATGTAGGGATGATTATAGGTGTGTGGTTATCATTCATTGTCCAATTAACAGTTTGGGAGGGATGGGGGTCTTGTGCTGCTATAGTGGAGATTGACGATCTGGCTGCTCTGTCTGGCAGGGGTGCCCAGATCACAGAACTGACCAAAGGGGATTACAAAATTCAATTCTTTGCAGTTCCCACAAAGATATTGCATCTGTATATTCATATATGTTCTGCCTGCCTGGAATTCCGTTGTAGAGAAGTTGGTCCACCATAAAGTGTTCTGGTAGAAAGATTTCTTTCGTTTTTTTTAAAGTGACCTGAAATGTTTCTAAAGTGACCTCCATGCTGAAATGTGGGCATCCTGTGGGGTGTGGTGCCTACAGGTACCATTGTTAGTCTTCATATTAATCTGTGTGACTGTGGAGCCCTGTTTGGTGCCCCCTGTGCCCATGGGCCTTTGGCTGGTTCCCCAAGTCAAGATCGGGTCCCCCCCCCGTCGTTGTCAAATACCAGTAGATACTGGAAGATCGGCCATTTGAAGGCTGAATTACAGGGAACCGGTCTTATGGCCAGGTGGGGCAAATTATTCTAGACTCTGGCAGTAGTCAGGGCCCCGTGTTCAGCTTTGGACTGAGATCCATGGGGTTTCCATAGGGACACAGGGCTTCATTTTAAAACTAACGCAGGTACATGTAAATATGTGTTTGCACTTTCTTACTGCTTTTTCTTTTAAAAACCTTTTAGATCAGGTTAATTTTAAGATCCTTGGCCTGCACACCTCCCACCTTTATCGGTGGGTCACACCATCCCTGTTGGATTAATGACTTCTATTATATTGTAGAAAATGCATCAAAAATTGTTGAACATCCTAAAAATCTTCAAGGTGGAAGGGAAGAAGGACAGAAACCTATGATGTGGTGGGGGTCTAGAGTCCATCAGAAGTCATGATTGGTTGGGATGTGGTGGGGGTCTAGAGTCCATCAGAAGTCATGATTGGTTGGGATGGGGGAATAGAGTCCATCAGAAGTCATGATTGGTTGGGATGGGGGAATAGAGTCCATCAGAAGTCATGATTGGTTGGGATGGGGGAATAGAGTCCATCAGAAGTCATGATTGGTTGGGATGGGGGAATAGAGTCCATCAGAAGTCATGATTGGTTGGGATGGGGGAATAGAGTCCATCAGAAGTCATGATTGGTTGGGATGGGGGAATAGAGTCCATCAGAAGTCATGATTGGTTGGGATGGGGGAATAGAGTCCATCAGAAGTCATGATTGGTTGGGATGGGGGAATAGAGTCCATCAGAAGTCATGATTGGTTGGGATGGGGGAATAGAGTCCATCAGAAGTCATGATTGGTTGGGATGGGGGAATAGAGTCCATTAGAAGTCCGCAATTGAAAGAAAACTACACTGCTATCTGAACCATCAATTTTTGGTTTGACTTGCTCTTTGGAAAAGCCACATATACTCCTGACTGGTCATTTAGTGCATCTTATGCAAAATGTCAAACGTATGTGGACACCCTTACAGTTTGAGAACAGTCCTTCTGAACATGACTGTTAGTGCTACAGAACACTGAGACATTTTGAACAATTCCATGCTTCCAACCTTGTAACAGTTTTGAAGACCTTTTTCGGTTCCACCATGATTGTGCGCCCCCCCCCCCCCCCCCCCCCTATGTAGAAAGCCAGCTCCATAAACACATAGTGTGACCAGTTTGGTGTGGAGGAACTCGAGTGTCCTGCACAGAGCCCTGACTTCAACCCTACTGAACACCTTTGGAATGAACTGGTATGCCAATGTTGAGCCAGGTCTTTTTTTTCTGGTGCAAAATGTGTCCAAGGTGTGAGCCAGGTCTTCTCATCAGTACTTGAATAGTTACGTAGTAGGTGAGGTTGCAAAATGTTCCTTCAGCTGATTGGACATAAATTCATAGACATACTTCAAAGTTTTGTTGGAAACCTTTCCAGGAGAATAGAGCCAGCTCCATAAAGACATGGTGTGACCAGTTTGATGTGGAGGAACTCGAGTGTCCTGCACAGAGCCCGGACCTCATCCCTACTAAACACCAGATCTCTCTAAAAATGAGCACAACTTCTCACAGACACACTCCAGTCTTCTGGAAAGTCTTCCTAGAAAATGGAGGAAATCCAGAGCCCTAACCTCAACCCTACGGAACATCTTTGGGATGAATTTGAATGTTGATTGATTGAGGTCTTCTCATCAGTACCTGATCTCGCAAATCATTCTTTTGGCATAATGGGGTCAAAATCCCACCATCACAGTACAAAATCCAGTGGAAAGCCTTTCCAGTAGAGTGGAAGATGTTGGTAGCAAACAAGGGGGACTCCATATTCATGGCCATTTTTTTTTTTTTTATTGTGTGATTCTTGGTCTTATAGTTTATGAGGGGTTCCCTGTTCATATTTAAAGCAGAGACCCGTGGCTTATAGTTGCACTTACCCTGTTTCCCCGAAAATAAGACCTAGCGTGATTGTCGGTGATGGCTGCAATATAAGCCCTACCCCCCAAATAAGCCCTACCCTGTTTCCCCGAAAATAAGCCCTACCCTGAAAATAAGACCTACAAGGACTTTAACTAGGGCTTATATTGCAGCCATCACCGACAATCACGCTAGGTCTTATTTTCGGGGAAACAGGGTATGAGTGGCATGGTTGGGGCTTGTGTGGATACGCTTCAAACTCAGAAGCCCCAATGCAGTATGATTTCAGCTGCCTCTTGGATGCTGGGTTTTTTTTTTTTTCGTTTTTGTATTTTGAATTGTTTTTCGTTTACTGAAGGAGCTGCTTCTGAGTTGCATCAAGCGAATTGCTTTGACCTTCATGTTGGGTTGTGTGGGGAAAATCATCTCAGAAGCAAACAAAGTCCCATGTGGAGAAGTTCCTTCTTCTGAGATACCTTCACACAACCCAAAACCATTTCATTGCCACGAAATAATCCCACATTCATGTTGCAGGAAGTTCTGATTATGCTAATTGGGTGCTGCTTTGGGTTCAGGGTTGCCTTTATTCTAACACTCTACCGTCATCTTATTAGGCTTTGGGTCTCTCCCATGTATCGTGGATGCTTGTTCCAGTGACAAGAAGTCAACATCCTGCATTAACCTCTCCAATCCTGATCCGGTAGCCCCCCGGCCACGTCCTCGTGTTCTGTTAAAAGCCCCCACGCTGGCTGAGATGGAAGAGATGAATCTGTCTGAGGTGAGCTACAAAATGATGGTGGTTGCAGGTCAAGGACAGCATGGAAGTGGCCAGTCAATGCCCTTCCTCCACGGCTGAGGATTGATTCTCTGCATGGGAGAACAAATGAAGGCTGATTGCATTGGTGTTCAATCTGTGTCCCTCCACCTGCTACAAAACTACAAGTCCCATCATGCCTCTGCCTTTGGCAGTCATGCTTGTAACTGTCAGCCTTGCAATGCCTCATGGAACTTGTAGTTTTGCAATAACTGGAGGGCTGCAGGCTGAGCATCCATGGCTTATGGGGAAGATATCAAGGAAATCCTGGTTTGTATTGCTGGGAGGAATAGTGCCCCATCATTGGTGTCAGTGGGAGGAATAGTGTCCTATCATTGGTGTCAGTGGGAGGAATAGTGTCCTATCATTGGTGTCAGTGGGAGGAATAGTGTCCTATCATTGGTGTCAGTGGGAGGAATAGTGCCCCATCATTGGTATCAGTGGGAGGAATAGTGTCCCATCATTGGTATCAGTGGGAGGAATAGTACCCCATCATTGGTATCAGTGGGAGGAATAGTGTCCCATCATTGGTGTCAGTGGGAGGAATAGTGTCCCATCATTGGTATCAGTGGGAGGAATAGTACCCCATCATTGGTATCAGTGGGAGGAATAGTGTCCCATCATTGGTGTCAGTGGGAGGAATAGTGTCCCATCATTGGTGTCAGTGGGAGGAATAGTGCCTCATCATTGGTATCAGTGGGAGGAATAGTACCCCATCATTGGTATCAGTGGGAGGAATAGTGTCCCATCATTGGTATCAGTGGGAGGAATAGTGCCCCATCATTGGTGTCAGTGGGAGGGATAGTGCCCCATCATTGGTGTCAGTGGGAGGAATAGTACCCCATCATTGGTATCAGTGGGAGGAATAGTGTCCCATCATTGGTATCAGTGGGAGGAATAGTGCCTCATCATTGGTATCAGTGGGAGGAATAGTACCCCATCATTGGTATCAGTGGAATAGTGTCCCATCATTGGTGTCAGTGGGAGGAATAGTGCCCCATCATTGGTGTCAGTGGGAGGAATAGTGTCCCGTCATTGGTGTCAGTGGGAGGAATAGTGTCCCGTCATTGGTGTCAGTGGGAGGAATAGTGTCCCATCATTGGTATCAGTGGGAGGAATAGTACCCCATCATTGGTATCAGTGGGAGGAATAGTGTCCCATCATTGGTGTCAGTGGGAGGAATAGTGCCTCATCATTGGTATCAGTGGGAGGAATAGTACCCCATCATTGGTATCAGTGGGAGGAATAGTGTCCCATCATTGGTATCAGTGGGAGGAATAGTGCCCCATCATTGGTGTCAGTGGGAGGAATAGTGTCCCATCATTGGTATCAGTGGGAGGAATAGTGCCCCATCATTGGTATCAGTGGGAGGAATAGTGTCCCATCATTGGTATCAGTGGGAGGAATAGTGTCCCATCATTGGTATCAGTGGAAGGAATAGTGCCTCATCATTGGTATCAGTGGGAGGAATAGTACCCCATCATTGGTATCAGTGGGAGGAATAGTGTCCCATCATTGGTGTCAGTGGGAGGAATAGTGCCCCATCATTGGTGTCAGTGGGAGGAATAGTGTCCCGTCATTGGTGTCAGTGGGAGGAATAGTGTCCCGTCATTGGTGTCAGTGGGAGGAATAGTGGCCCGTCATTGGTGTCAGTGGGAGGAATAGTGGCCCTTCATTGGTGTCAGTGGGAGGAATAGTGGCACGTCATTGGTGTCAGTGGGAGGAATAGTGGCACGTCATTGGTGTCAGTGGGAGGAATAGTGGCCCGTCATTGGTGTCAGTGGGAGGAATAGTGGCCCGTCATTGGTGTCAGTGGGAGGAATAGCGTTTGAAGGGCCGGATAAAGGCAAGCAAAGGGCTGCAGTTTGGAGACCACTGCTATAGAACAAGGATTGAGATGAGGGATTTGCAACAAAATGTATTCCCCCGGCGCTGTGAAAGGGCGGAGTATTGCTAATCATGATTTTTTTCAGAAGGTGGTTGCAGTGATCCTGAATGTTCTGCTGGAAGCAGGCGTCTCAACGCAGCAATCCCCCAATTTTGTCTTCTAGGAGGACGATTCCCCCAACTCTGAGCTGCGGAGGGTAATCAGCGCCCCGCTGCCTCTTAAACGTGACCGCTCATTCTCGGAGCAGGACCTGGCACGGCTGCAGTGTGAGATGGGACACAAACCTCCACCGAGGGAGCCTCCGGAGGAGCCGCAGGAACCCGAGACACGAGCGCGATCGGGGAGCATGAACGTCCCGCACGGAGCCAATCGAGGTTTCTGTAAGTGCTCCGAGTTTTCCCTCTGCTGATTCCTCTACCCCCTTCTTCTTCTTTTTTTTTTTTTCTTTTAATTATTTATTTTTTGGCGCTTTAAAACCTAATATATATCAATGTGTTGGGGGGGGGGGAGGGGGCTTTATTATTTCATTACATCCTCAGGCTCTGCTTCCTGCCTTGTAGTGCTGCACAATGCTTGTGCTTTACTCCTCCCCCTCCCTCCTCCTTGGGGGGATTTACTGAAGGCCAATAGACGGCGCACTCTGCAGGGGCATTTGCTTCAGAGTTTAGTAAATGAGGAGGAGCTTCACTTTGCAAAGAATACCCAATCACATGAAAAGGGGAAAAAAAAACGCAACATTTTTGCACATGATTGGATGATGGAAGTCAGCAGAGCTTCCCTTCTTTTACTAAGGGGCAGATTGTAAGGGTGACTCCATTGCTTGCAGGGACTGGTGTAGCCCCTGTGTGTGCGCCCCTGGAAGAGGACCCCGGGGTGACGGGACAGCGCCTGAGTCAACAGCAATAGAAGCCCTAAGACCGGCCTCTGCCATGTGGGGAAGGCAGCTTGCTAGGGGTGCGCATGCGCGGTGGCACTATGAATCATGGGAGTTGTAGTCCTGAGGAAAGTGATCGGATTCTCACTTTTGTGAGATACTGTATATATAAATGTTACTATCTAGTGAAGTATAACATTCGACCTGGAGGGAAAATGACCTAAATAATAATTTTTTATCTATTTTTTTTTTATATTTTAAAAGCGCCTTTTTAGTGTTTTTGGACATTTTTGCAGCAATGATTTTGTGTTGAATTTGTCAATACAGGTTTAATAGTAAAGAGTGAAAGCTTTAACCGTGGCACTTTTTGTTCTGTCGGCAGTGAATTACTCGCGATGCGGCAGTTGTGGGACCCCCTCCCCCAGCCGTAGTACCCTCAGCTCTGTACAGGAGAAGACGGAACCCGACTCCGGCGCCGACAACAAGCACCGCTGGCTGGTAAGAATGTCACCAATCGTGTGTGCCTCCTGTGCGGCTGCTGCTGCGTTCGCTAAATCTGTCGCTCCCTTTTACACTACAGAATGCGCCGAACATCCAGCACTGCCATTCACCAATCCAGCCGGAGTTCAGCTCTGATAACGAGTCGCTCGAACTCCCACCTCCTCCATTCATAAAATGCCCTCTATTCTTCTCACTGACTACAAGGCATGATGAGGGGGAGCCTGAATCTCCCCTCCTCCAATCATAGAATGCCTTGTATTCAGTGAAAAGAATACACGACGTTTTGTGAATGGAGGAGGCGGAGAGGGAGCGACCTGGTATGAGAGATGTAAGATTTCCACCAGATGTTCGATTCTTGCGGTAGTGCACAGGAGTACATGGGAAGTGCGAAGGCAGCACCGGCCACACAGTATTAGTGATCACTTATTCTTACATTGCAAATGTCCAAAACATTATAATGTTTTTTTTTTCTTTTCCTGGTGTTCCAGTTGTGTTTTGTGGGCAGAAGGGACAGCTGCCCTGCTGTGAGGTTGGGAAGGGCACTGCAAGGAGATTGGGGGGGATTTGTGTTTGGAGGGGGAATTTGGAGGTGGCAGGGGATAAGATTTGTTCTAGGAGGGGAGATTAAGGGCGTGTGCTAGGAATGGCAATTTAGGGGGATTTGTGTTGGGAGGGGGCATTTTTTTTTTTTTGGGGGGGGGGGGGGGGGGGGGTTTGTGCTAGAAGAGATGATATGGTAGAAGAGGAGGGAATTTGTTCTAGGCTGGGTGGGGGGGGTTCGGAAGTAGGGAGGATTTGGGGTATTTGTGCAAGGAGGGGGGGATTTATTATTATTTTTTTTTTCTTGTGCTGGAGGATTTGGAGGGAGGAGGAGGATTGGAGCTTGAAGGTGGGATGGGGGGGGGGGCACTAATTTGTGCTGGCAGGGGGGGAATTTAGAGGGGGCAGTTTTGTACAGGGAGCAGATGAGTGCTTGGATTTTTTTGCTTTCTTTTGGTAAAGGGTCAGGTACTGTGTTTTTTTTTTTTTTTTTTTTTTTTTTTTTTTTTACGAATAGGAAAGTATGACCGTTCATGGAGTGCGACTTTGATGTGACTTAACACTCTGGCAATTAAAGTAGTGCAGGAACCTTTGTGTGTCCAAAGTCGCATGTTGGGGGTTAAATGTTGGTGGTTTAGGTTAAAGGTTGAGGTTAGCGGTAATTGTTAGGTTTGGAACACTGATGATTAATGATTTGCCCTTAACCCTAAGATGCGACTTTGGACACATAAAGGTTCCTGCACTACTTTGATGCTACTTGAGTGCCAGAGAGTGTAAAGTCGCATCAAAGCCGCACTCCATGAACAAAACTGTCATTCTTTCCTGTTAACCAAAACATTTTTTTAAAAATTATAAAAAAAAAAAACGAAACCCATCAAAAAAGTGTTCAAAAACGTAAAACACGCCGGGAAAAGCGTTTTCCCAGATGTGAGAATTCTTTACCATTCAGAGAACTGGGTTAGCGGCAATGCGACTGTTTTTTATAATCCCTCCCCCCGAGCCGCCTGCTGGGGGCGCTTTTCACGGTAAAAGCTTTTCTTTCAGAAAGAAGCTGATGTTTCTTCAGAATAAGAAAACATTTTGCAGAATCTCAGAGCGACCAATCAGAAAACAATCGATCACTTTTTTTTTTATTGCCTCCTGCACCATCCAATCATCTTTGCTCGTTGCGATGAACGCGTTGCATTAAAACATGTGAATGTTCTTTTCTAGGAGTTCAGCCATCCGGTGGACACTTTGGCGCTCACGGTGGAGGAGGTGATAAACGTTCGGCGGGTTCTGGTGAAGGCCGAGATGGAAAAGTTTCTGCAGATGCAAAGAGCTGTACACCAACCTGAAGAAGGGGAAGGTACCGAACGCAACTGCGATTATCCAATCAGCTGCAGGAGCCAAAACCAGAAAATGTCATCTATTGCAGATAACACGTCAGTAGAGGGGGGCGGCTGCATTCGTTTTCTTTATTCTTAGGCTTTTCTCCCCCCTCTGTTTTCACCTGGTGATCTGATTCAGTAACACATCTCCTGTATCTGGATGAAGGAGCACAGGGGGTGCCTTTTTGGACAGCAGTATTGTCAGCCTGGGTGGGGGGTGTTAGATGGACTAGCAGATTTAGATATACTAATAAATTGAAGACAAACTCCAACTCACACTTTATAATCAGTTACAGGAACTGTTTTTTTGTTTTTTTTTGGGGGGGGGGGATAAAGTTTTTGCATAAATAAAAGCTGACGATTGTAAGCACCCCCTGTCAGTGGTAAATTTTTTGTCTCATACCTGTAAACTGATACATCTGCTGGAGAGCTTGTGCTTTTGAAAAACAGACTTGCTGGCTGGATCACCAAATAAAAATGGAAGAAAGAGCCTAAAAAAACGAATGCAGCCGTCACATCTAAGAATTGTTAAGCTGCAGTATAATGGGTGCTTTTGGGTTTCATATCACTTTAATTGATGTGTATATATATATATATACAGTACACAAAGACATGCACATTACCACCGTACATATCTGATCAGACTGTAAATATGAATGTGCTGAAAGAAAACGTGCCGGAAGAAGGAGGCCGCCGAACTTTCTGAAAATGCTAATTGCCTGGCAGCTGATCCTCAGATTTCTGTCTTATTTATTTTTCCTTTCTATTATTTTTACACTGTCCCTTTAAAAAAAAATTGGATCATGTTTATTCCTATTACAAGGAATATAAACATCCCTAATAGAAAAAAGAATGACAGGACCTCTTTAATGTGAGATTTGGGGTCAAAAAGACTTCAGATCTCATATTTACACTAAATGCAATAAAAAAATAAATAAAAAAAAAGATCCATAGATTTTAACTTGGGTACAACCAGCATGTTGGATTTTTAGGATGTGATTGACAGTGGATATAGCTGCTAGCAATAATCACTGCCCCCCCCCCCCCCCCCCCCCCCCACTGAAAGAACACAGTAGCTTCACGGGAGGGATTCCCCCATCAACACTGAGTTTTTTTTAAAAAATGTATTTATTTATTTTTTCCTGCAACCTGTGGTTGCAGGAAAGAAAATTGTATCATGTATTCTATGATCTGCCTAAGATATATAAAAAGAAGACTTTAGTGTTATTTGTCGGCTCAGTAGGAGGGAACACAACATTTATTCCTATACAACATTCATTATCTGCCTGTTTATTAAAATGCAGATTTTTAATTCTGACCATAATAAATAAAATATGTAACAAAATCATTTTGGATTTCCTTTAAGAATATGAATACTTTGTGTCTCCTTCCTTCTGTACTACAACCCCCCCCCCCCCCCCCCCCTCATACATCGAATGTTCTCATTCTCAGGTTTGCTGCTGTTGCCGATCAAAGTTCCCTCTCTTCTCCTGGCCGGCCAACTGTTTGTTCTGTAAGAGGTGAGTACCGATCGTTCTCTCCCATAAGATTGTACAAATACTTTACACTTTTATTTATTTTTTGTTGTTCATGTGTTGATGTCGGGGATATGGATGGGAATGTTTCATGTTTTTAGCCTTTTTATATGTAGAAGGATCAGAAATGTGACTGTTCAGCCCATTATATATGATTTCCCCTCCGAGAAAAACTATTGACCAGAGAAAAGGCATTTTATACATTTCCTTTATAATAGACTTTGGGGGGGGGGGGGGGCACACAGAATAGACTTTAGAGGGGGGGGGGGGCACACAGAATCTGGGGCAACTGTGCACAGTAACCAATCGGCTTCCAACTTCAGCTTCTTCACTTCAGCTTTGATGATAAAACCTCGAAGCGGATTGGTTACCAGGGCTGCTGTTGGGGTTGTACAGGGCCCCGTGATTTCTATCCTGCAGGGCCCATCCCCAAAAAAAAATAAACTTTTATATAAAAACCAAAAAATGATTATTAACGGGCCAGCAGGGGAAATTGAATGCTAGCCAGGAAGGGGATCGATAAGGCGGGGGAGGGGGGGCAGGCAATTACAGGAACCCACCCCCTGTGTGTCTCTCCCTGCTGCAGCTGACAGCTGATGGGAGGGAGAGACAGAGAAGCCAGCTTTTAGCTGCTGCAGGGGGAGACACCCGGAATGGTGTCCTGCAATTGCCCCCCCCCCCCCCCCCCCCCCGCTCTACTGCCCATATCTGATTCCTCTGCTGGCCTGGCCCCCATACAGGAGGACTGGCGCTACCCCCTTATCAGCGGCCCTGTTGGTTACTATGCAGAGCTGCACCGGATTCTGTGTGCTCCAGTTTTAGTAAATCCCCCCCCGAGATATGTTTTTTTATTTAATTTTTTTTTTTTTATATCCCATATGCTGTGTGGCCTCCCCTAGTGGTAGAGTGAGGTATTACACCACACTAATATTATACAACATGGATTATTTGAAGAAGATTTCTGATTGGTTGCTCTCACTGTTATCCTGCTCTATGACTGTCATATAGTAAAGTTCTAAACCTTCAATTAATTAATTTTCTCTTACATCCCTCCAGGTCAGCCTGTGGCTCTTGCAGTGGGAAGGTGAGCTTTAATATCTAGTGGGGGGGGGGGGGGGATAAAATGGCCAACCTTTGATTTCTCTGGCGGCTGTGGAACTACAATCCTCAGCATATCCCACCATTCGATCATCCCACCATTCGATCATCCCATCATTGATCCTGACCTCAGATAGAGGTCCACCCATTGCTTATAATTATGGTGGAGCTCTCCAATGACTGCAGCTATAGCAGATCATGTGACTGCATTTGGGCCCAGCAATACCCGGGGGCCCACCATAGTTCACCTGTCTACAGATCTGCACACCATCTGCTTGTCCTGACCAGGTGGCAATGTTGGGTATTGCTGGAGAGCTGTGCGGCCTTTACTAATGAAATGGCATTTAATCATTTTAGATTTGTAAAGTTCAGAGGTCACAGAATACCCGCTACCAGCTTCCTCCGTGCTCCTCTCTGATTTAGTGTTTCTGAGATCAGACTTTCTGTGACTTTATGGCTAAACTGTTCCAAATGTCTTCTCACTGTCCAATGAGACGGCTGAGCAGCCACTATGGGCGCTCCTATTGGGCAGTGGACTGGTAGTAGGCCGGGATTAGTTGGGGAAGGTCAAGCCCAAGTAACAAAGTGAAACTAAATCAGAGAGGGGCACAGAAGAGGCTTTTTCTGGATAATAAAGGTAATAGCCGACTTCTTCTGGGGCTCCGAGGCAGCAGTTTTTGCTTTTAAAAGGTTAAAATAAATTGCAGGTTCCCTCTGATCACCTCCACCCAATACAAATATTCCAGTTATGTGTAGTTGGCTGGCTGTTTAAATAATATGTCTGTCTCTTGTATCTCTTGGGCTGCAGTGGGGAGGTGTTTGCCGGGTCCCATGGACTCTAGTGGGGGGGATATCCCTGCCGGGTCCCATGGGCTCTAGTGGGGGGGATATCCCTGCCGGGTCCCATGGGCTCTAGTGGGGGGATATCCCTGCCGGGTCCCATGGGCTCTAGTGGGGGGGATATCCCTGCCGGGTCCCATGGACTCTAGTGGGGGGATATCCCTGCCGGGTCCCATGGGCTCTAGTGGGGGGGATATCCCTGCCGGGGTCCATGGACTCTAGTGGGGGGGATATCTCTGCCGGGGGTCTCATGGACTCTAGTGGGGGGGATATCCCTGCCGGGTCCCATGGGCTCTAGTGGGGGGGATATCCCTGCCGGGTCCCATGGACTCTAGTGGGGGGATATCCCTGCCGGGTCCCATGGACTCTAGTGGGGGGATATCCCTGCCGAGTCTCATGGACTCTAGTGGGGGGGGATATCTCTGCCGGGTCTCATGGACTCTAGTGGGGGGGATATCCCTGCCGGGTCCCATGGGCTCTAGTGGGGGGGATATCCCTGCCGGGTCCCATGGACTCTAGTGGGGGGGGATATCTCTGCCGGGTCTCATGGACTCTAGTGGGGGGGATATCCCTGCCGGGTCCCATGGGCTCTAGTGGGGGGGATATCTCTGCCGGGTCCCATGGACTCTAGTGGGGGGGATATCCCTGCCGAGTCTCATAGACTCTAGTGGGGGGTGATATCTCTGTCGGGTCTCATGGACTCTAGTGGGGGGGATATCTCTGCCGGGTCCCATGGGCTCTAGTGGGGGGGATATCTCTGCCGGGTCCCATGGGCTCTAGTGGGGGGGACATCCCTGCCGGGTCCCATGGACTCTAGTGGTGAGGTATCTCTGCCGGGGGTCTCATGGACTCTAGTGGGGGGGATATCTCTGCCGGGGTCCATGGACTCTAGTGGGGGGGATATCTCTGCCGGGTCCCATGGGCTCTAGTGGGGGGGATATCTCTGCCGGGTCCCATGGGCTCTAGTGGGGGGGATATCTCTGCCGGTTCCCATGGGCTCTAGTGGGGGGGATATCTCTGCCGGGTCCCATGGGCTCTAGTGGGGGGGATATCTCTGCCGGGTCCCATGGGCTCTAGTGGGGGGGACATCCCTGCCGGGTCCCATGGACTCTAGTGGTGAGGTATCTCTGCCGGGGGTCTCATGGACTCTAGTGGGGGGGATATCTCTGCCGGGGTCCATGGACTCTAGTGGGGGGGATATCTCTGCCGGGTCCCATGGGCTCTAGTGGGGGGGATATCCCTGCCGAGTCTCATGGACTCTAGTGGGGGGGGATATCTCTGCCGGGTCCCATGGGCTCTAGTGGGGGGGATATCTCTGCCGGGTCCCATGGGCTCTAGTGGGGGGGATATCTCTGCCGGGTCCCATGGACTCTAGTGGGGGGGATATCCCTGCCGAGTCTCATGGACTCTAGTGGGGGGGGATATCTCTGTCGGGTCTCATGGACTCTAGTGGGGGGGATATCTCTGCCGGGTCCCATGGGCTCTAGTGGGGGGGATATCTCTGCCGGGTCCCATGGGCTCTAGTGGGGGGGATATCTCTGCCGGGTCCCATGGGCTCTAGTGGGGGGGACATCCCTGCCGGGTCCCATGGGCTCTAGTGGGGGGGATATCTCTGCCGGGGTCCATGGACTCTAGTGGGGGGGATATCTCTGCTGGGTCCCATGGACTCTAGTGGGGGACTTACAGAAAATGAACATCGATTTGACCCGGCTATCCAAATCTAAAAAGAAAATCTAACAGAGGTTCCCAACTACCTCCTTCCCAGGCCTATTCTGACACTTTGCTCCTACATGTAAAAATCTCCTTTTTTTTTTTTTGCTAGAAAATTACTTCCGTTGCCTTGAAAAAGTATTCATACCCCATGAAATTTTCCACATATTGTAATGATGTTCCAACCAAAAACGTAAATGTATTTTTATGTGATAGACCAACACAACCCGGTTTTCAGGGTTACAAAGAGAGGAATGACGTCAGTTCCTCTCTCTCGGTACAGGGCGGCCATTGCTCCCGACCTCCACGATGGGACCGGAAAGCCCTGGAGAGGCAGCGGTGGCGACAGGAGGAGGGTGGGACCCCCTTCTGCCACCTGCAGAAGTTATCAAGTGGCCAATTAGCCACTCAGATCACTTCAGCCAGCGATTCTCTTCCAAGCAGAACAAAACCTTGAAGGAAGTGATTAAAGCAAAAACTTTAACTGAAATTCTACTAGTGTATAGTCAGCTTAAAGGGTTAGTCCACCTTTTCAGAAATTATGAAAAGGTGAACCAACACCATACACCTCGGGACGGATCAGAGTGATCCTGATTGGTCAGCGCTGGCATGTGACTGCGTTGGCCAATTGGAAATGTCCTGATCCGTCCGTTCTGTTTGGGGGAGAATAGGTGGGGGGAGGGTTGGTCATAATTTTTTTTTTTTTTTTTTTTTTTTTGTGAAAAGGTGAACTTAAATTATAAGTTGTAATTAGGACTGTTATTGATTTAAAATAACGGTCATTGATTCTTTCTCCAGATGAAGCTTCCCGCCAAAAAGTTGGGGCACATTCCAGTCTACAGTGTGGGGTTTGAAAGCCAATCAGGTGTACTGGGCACAACTGGACACACCCACAAAAAGGACGCCTTCCAGTGAGTATAGCGTGGTTCTCCGTGGGAGGAGAAGTAAGAAAATATTGTTGTGGAGATTGGATAGAAAGTACAGAACTCTAGCTTGAAATTTAAAGGAAAATCCTGGTAAAACGTTGATATAGTTACATGAAATAAGACACCAGTCCATCTAGTTGATATCTTGTCTAGTTATTCAGGTTATATCTATTTACTCTTATTACCAACGACCTTCCGATTTAATTTTGTAGCCAGTTATCACCTTCTTAAATATGAAATAATTAATGCTGTTGAATTTACTAAAAGCAACTTTTTATGTACAGGCCACCCCAATATCCGTCCAACCTATGCAAGCACAGGGAGAACAACTCCATGTAAGTCCTGGCTGGGATTCAACCTAGGGGCCCCCGGTGCTGCAAGGCAGCTGTGCTAACCACTAAGCCGCTGTGCTGCCCAGGTTTATACTTGCCTGTCCTGTTGCCCTTTCTAAAAGCTTGTTTCTGAGCCCTATAGCTGCACTATAGATGTCTGACACTGTCCGGGTGTGTCCGATGTGTGGTCTCCACCTTGCACTGTGGTTCCATCGGTTGGTTCCTATGTCAGTACGGAGCAGAGCACAGGGAGGGGGGACTCGGGTGTGTGAGGATTCTTCAGGCATCTGTAGAGCAGTGACTATAAACTTTCTTTTACTGACCTTTCTGATTTCGTTTTTTGAGGAACAATGTCCCTTTTTAACGAGACCAAATATGATCTACAACTTACCCAAAGCTGCAGATTGAGCAGAAATGTCCGTTTTGTTGGCCTGACTCTAACAATATTCCGTCTCTTTCTTCAGGTCCTGTGGTGGTCTGTCCTGGAAGAATGTAGAGGGCCAGTTCCCCCAAATCTATGCTCAGGGTTCCACTCTGAAGGACGTGTGCTTGGACTGCTCCAGCTTCATCCGTGATGTGGTGTGCTCCAGCCGGAAGAGTGTGGACATCCTGAACACCCGGCCCTACGTGGGGACCTCCCATCCTCCGTATCGGACAGTTAAGAAACTGTGATCTATGCTGCACTTTCCCTGCCAAAAATCCACACAGCAACTTACATCCTCCACCCATCCCCCCTGCTATAGGGTCACATGGGGGCAGAATATGTCATAACCCCATCTCCACCAGGCAATGCAGATACGTATGTTACTGAACTGGACTGCACTCTGGGACTGGCAGATAATCACCAAATCTTCTGGGGGCCATCCCACGGCTTTAGCACTTACCCTGGACACCTACCATGGCCACTTACCCTGGACATCTCTGCATAGAGGGCAGACTGGTTGCTTTAATTGTTGCGTATACCCAACACTATTGTCAGTAGTTCGTGCACACTGGTGAACTTTCATACTGGTTACCTGTCACTGGTAAGCTTTCCGACCTACTGGTTACCTGTCACTGGTAAGCTTCCGGACCTACTGGTTACCTGTCACTGGTAAGCTTCCCGACCTACTGGTAAGCTTCCGGACCTACGGGTTACCTGTCACTGGTAAGCTTCCGGACCTACGGGTTACCTGTCACTGGTAAGCTTCCGGACCTACTGGTTACCTGTCACTGGTAAGCTTCCCGACCTACTGGTTACCTGTCACTGGTAAGCTTCTGGACCTACTGGTTACCTGTCACTGGCAAGCTTCTGGACCTACTGGTTACCTGTCACTGGTAAGCTTCTGGACCTACTGGTTACCTGTCACTGGTAAGCTTCTGGACCTACTGGTTACCTGTCACTGGTAAGCTTCTGGACCTACTGGTTACCTGTCACTGGTAAGCTTCCGGACCTACTGGTTACCTGTCACTGGTAAGCTTCCGGACCTACTGGTTACCTGTCACTGGTAAGCTTCCCGACCTACTGGTTACCTGTCACTGGTAAGCTTCCCGACCTACTGGTTACCTGTCCGGACCTACTGGTTACCTGTCACTGGTAAGCTTCCTGACCTACTGGTTACCTGTCACTGGTAAGCTTCCGGACCTACTGGTTACCTGTATCTTTTAGTAACTGAAATGGAGAGATCTCCCATCTACAGTCATTGCAAAACCAAGCAAGTGAGTCTTGCTCCTCCTGCTGCACTTCCCCAATTGTAATAAAGAAAGGGGGCACTGACAACTGCAAGCCCCTTACAAAGGGTGACAGCCATTGAGGAGGGGGGTTGGGCGTTCTCACAGCTGTGGTTACTGAAAAGGTATAACTGACCAGTGGGTGACACAACTCTGGAAAATGTATGCAAAATGGAAGGATCAGCTTTTTTAAGTGGATGTACCTTTTTTGTAAAGAGGACCTTTCATGCTGTTGGGCGTGCTTACTGTTTTTAAAGAGGAAAGATCATTCCTTGATTTGTATTTTCCCTTAAAGAGGACCTGTCGTGTCTTTTTGATGTTTGTACCCTTTAAAATGGGCCTATTATGCCTTTTAGGTTTGTAGATCATTTTAAAGAGGACCAGTTATGCCTTGACTAGTGTGCTTTACATATGGGCCCCGGCATTATAAACCTGTGTGTGGGGTAGATGTAGACTTTGAAAACCGGTTTGTGCACCCTCATGGGAGATCTGACCGATATCTTGTACTTTTAGAGGTAAATGCATTGACCTTTTCTTATTTAGGCCATGGTGTGAGCACAGACTTGGCTCTTTCATGACAGGTCCTCTCTAAAGTTTTGGGAGTGTTGCTGTTGATCAAAGACCACTTGTAATGTAGATACCAATCTAATGCTGTGAAGGAGAGAGGGGAGGTAGGTGGCTCCTTTTGGCTCCATCAATGATGAAGGTTTGACTGTATTTTGGAAGCGATCTGTTGAAGGCCGACTCTGACCTATTATTGTTATGGCAGCAAATCAGATTATAAAGAGTTAGTTGTAACTGACTCATCGGCCGTTCATCACCTCGGAATATTACTGTAATTGTCACCAAGATCCTCCATAACCTTCCATATGCAAAAGAGGCGAAGAGTAAAATGAAACCTAATGGAGACCTGCTCTGACCTTACTGATCTGAATGTCTGTTCCGTGTCGGTACTCCAAAAAAATGCTAACGACAGAGGATGACTATAACGGCCAGACAGTCCCCATGATTCTGACCCAAAGGTTTACTCCGAAGGTGTAGCTAGCACAGGGAGTTGGTTTAATGGTCTCGGAGCCAGTGATTAACATTAGCCTTACAATATACCCTACAACCTTTACTTTTCCTGCCTACCTCTACAGCATATCAAGGAATACAGGTCCACTTTAACACAGGGGTAGGCTACTTTAGCACTCCAGCTGTTGTGGAACTACAAGTCCCATAAGGCACTCCTAGAGGCAGGGATGGGATTTGTAGTTTCACCACAGCTGGGGGGCCATGGTTGCCTACCTCTGCTTTAACAGTATTGGAGCAATGTGCAACCCGGAACCTTCACTTTGATCAGGCTGTAATGTTCTGTATCTTCTGTCTGACGGTAATCTTATGAAATGGGATGACTTTTCACCTGTGTGTGGAATCGGCAGGGATCTAGCTGGATCACTGGATCCCTCACACACAGCACCTTCCTCCACCTAAAATATGTGATGTCATAAGAACTTCTGTAGCTGCTTCTGTGTTCCTCACTTTGTTGGACTCCTTCCGTCATCGGCTTCCAAGAGAACAGAATGCTCATTGACTTTTGGCGGATGGAGGACACTGACCGGATCTCATGTCGCAGTCCACATTCATAACTGATGTGCAGGTGAACGGCAAATGGTGAACTTTCAAATATCTGCAACTTGGTTGACCAAGCTGTTGTCCTGAAGATGCCTCTAAGGTTGAGTACACCGGAGGATGTTTGATGGTACCTTGTAATTGTTATGGAAGAGCATTCTAAGGGGGGGGGGGGGGAGGAGGAACGCCTACTAAGCATTTAGCATGCAGCTCAGCCTTATAACCCCGAACCAACCCACATCTTCCAAACAGATCATTACAGATCTAACTCAATACAGGAATAAGACTATCATCTGCTCGTCCCCAAATAACAGATTCCAGAGAAGAAATGCCTCTTCGGGACTTTAATGCAGCTTGGAATGTACCACACATTTTGTTAATATGAAAAGAATATACTCATACAAAAAATTCTTAAAATCATCATGTGAAATACTAAAAACCTACATGGTAGCTCTGACAGCCAAAAACACGACCCCCTCCCCCCATATTGGAATAATTCATCCATCCAAGAAGACATGACAATCATAAAAAATGCATACAATGTGATTTTCCTATACCTTTATATCCTTTTTGATGTTACTTTAATCTTGTTATTGCTTTATCCTCTATACTTTATGTGTGCTTGGACTGCGAAATGTGAGCTATGTATGTACCTTCTTTAGTAACCCCCTGAAGAAGATCTTGGTTTGGAATGAGTGAAACATGTTGGGGACTGTTATGCATTTTTTTTATGATCGTCATTATATGTTCTTGGATGCATGAATTATTCCAATATGGGGGATCCTGTTTTTTTGGCTTTGTCAGAGCTACCATGTAAGTTTTTAGTATTTCACATGAAGATTTTAAGATTTATTCATTTTATTTATTTATGTACAAAAAAAAAAAAAAAAAGTCTATTCTTTTCCTACTAACAAATGTGTGATGTATTCCAAGCTGCGTTAAAGTCCCAATGGGGCATTTCTTCTTTGTAATTAGAGATCTAACCCCGAAGATGGACTGGAGATGAAGGGTGCATAGAGGGCTTCAGGGTAAGTAGCTTGGGTATGAGGGAGAAAAGGTAGGTCTTTCAGGTGCTTTGGCAGAGGGGTCCCTAGGTTTTGGTTCTAGAGGGAGGAGAAACAAAGGGGGGGGGGCCATTTTGGTCTTGACGCGTTTCGTGTCACACCTAGCCAGTTCTTCAGGGCTAGTGCTAAAGCGGTTCTTGAAGCTGCTATGATCCAGAGCAGGGGTCTTCAAACTATGGCCCTCCAGATCAGGAACTTCCATTCCCATCATGCCTAGTCATGTCTGTGAATGTTAGAGTTTTACAAAGCCTCATGGGATGTGTAGTTCTCCAACAGCTGGAGGGCCGTAGTTTGAAGATCCCTGATCCAGAGTGTCGGTAGCAGTGTGACTCTACATGAACGTCTCTAGCACCAATTATGAAGAAGTGGCTAGATGCCCTCAAAGTATGTTCTTCCTCGTCTCTCTTCTCTTAAGACCCTTTTAATCCTCTTCTCCTCACCTCAGCCTAGCGCACTTCCATGCTAATTCTTAAATTATTAAATTCTTAAAAATGCCTTCATGTACTTAGCATTAGATAAGCCGTAGTCTGGACTATTCCCAATATTATCTGAATTGCATGTTCAAGTGCTGGGGTATGTGTGGCACCTTTTAGTGTGTTGCGCACAAGGGAGGTCACCAAAACGCTCACATTCTGCTTCCAAGCTTGGAATTTTATCCCTTTTGCATGTGAGAACCAACAATTTTACTCTCCCAGAATTCCCTTTTGGCGGTAGACTCCTTTAGATGGGCGATCGCTAAGTAACCATAATCCACTTGTATTGACCCCATGACCTTCACTCCCCTTCCATGCATCACTAGGAAACTCTACTAACCTATTGCATTATGGGCACAAGAGACCTTAATAAGGAGAAGTGCGGGGCGAGCCGAAGGAGCTTTAACCCCTTAGGACTGGGGCAGCCGACTGCTTGTTGCGGGGCAACAATTTCCCAGTCCCCTCCAGACCTGAGGCGTTTCAACTCTTCTTATTTTTGTAAGAAAACAAAGAAAATACTAAAAATGTGGACTGGATGATTGTGTAAATATATAAATATGCTGTATATGTATATCGGATAATTGCTTCTCCTGAACTGCACTCATCCGGAAACATCTCACTGCAGTAAAGATTGTTTTTCTATAAACGCAGATTTCTCCGTTTTTATTGCCGTTGTCGCGCCTGGCGTCTGTGCATTCCATCCAAATATAGATTCAAATGATATGTAAAATATAGAACTTTT
This sequence comes from Lithobates septentrionalis, assembly GCA_037952835.1. NCBI lineage: Eukaryota > Metazoa > Chordata > Amphibia > Anura > Ranidae > Lithobates > Lithobates septentrionalis. The sequence goes on from JBBDGP010004461.1 coordinate 86,277, forward strand.
ATGTGACAGATAGGAATGGCAGCTCTGACTTTTATCCCAGCATGGAGTTCATGTGGGTGGCGGGCCGGATTTCTAAACTGGGATCCATCAAAAGGCCTGAATGGCCCATTCCTTTGGAGAATTCATGGAGCTGCAGGATCGGGCGCCCCCATAGCAAGCTGCTTGTTGTGGGGGGCACTCAACGGGGGGGCAGGAGCACAGAAGAGGGACCCGAGAAGAGGGGGATCCGGGATGCTCTGTGCAAATCCACTGCAACAGAGGAGGTAAGTATAAAATGTCTTTTGTTATAGAAAATAATACAAAACTTTACAATCTCTTTGTGAATGAGCCCTGAAGGGTCTATTTATTTATGTTTTCCTTCAATATTTATACATTTTCCCAACTTAAATAAAAATGTGTGAATCTTGGGTGAAAGGTGTATGATAACATTGAATAATCAGTTTGGCTGAACGTGCCTCTGCATACAGTGCCTTGAAAAAGTATTCATACCCCATTAAATTTCCCACATTTTGTCATGTTACACCCAAAAACGTAAATGTATTTTATTGGGATTTTATGTGATCGACCAACACAAAGTGTCACATAATTGTGAAGTGGAAGGAAAATGATAAATGATACAAATAAATATGTGAAAAGTGGGGGGGGGGGGGGGGGGGGCATTTGTATGGCGCCCCCCGGAGTCAATACTTTGTAGAACCCCCTTTCTCTACAAGTCTTTTTGGGGATGTCTCTACCAGCTTTGCACATCTAGAGAGGACATTTCTGCCCATTCTTCTTTGTAAAATATCTCAAGTTCTGTCAGATTGGATGGAGAGCGTCTGTGAACAGCACTTTTCATGTCTTGCCACAGATTCTCAATGGGATTTAGGTCTGGACTGTGACTGGGCCATTCTAACACATGAATATGCTTTGATCTAAAGTAAACCATTCCATTGTAGCTCTGGCTGGATGTTTCGGGTCGTAGTCCTGCTGGAAGGTGAACCTCCGCCCCGGGTCTCAAGTCTTTTGTAGACTCTAACAGGTTTTCTTCTAAGATTGTCCTGTATTTGTCTCCATCCATCTTCCCATCAACTCTGACCAGCTTCCCTGTCCCTGCTGAAGAAAAGCATCCCCACCACATGATGCTGCCACCACCATGTTTCACGGTGGGGGATGGTGTGTTCAGGGGGATGTGCAGTGTTAGTTTTCTCCCACACATAGCGTTTTGTTTTTTAGGCCAAAAAGATCAATTTTGGTCTCATCTGACCAGATCACCTTCTTCCACATAGTTACATAGTCAGGTTAAAAAAAGACACTAGTCCATCAAATTCAACCATTAAAAAAAAAAAATAATTATATATATATATATATATATATATATATATATATATATATATATATATATATATATAAAATCATACAATCCCATATATACAATCCTATACCCACAGTTGATCCAGACGAAGGCGAACCCCCCCCCCCCCCCCCAGAAAAGCAGGATCCAATTTTCTACAGCAGGGGGAAAAAAATCCTTCCTGATCCCAGAGAGGCAATCGGATTTTCCCTGGATCAACTTTACCTCTAAATGTCAGTATCCAGTTATATTCTGTACATTTAGGAAAGAATCCAGACCTTTCTTAAAGCAATCTACTGAGCTGGCCAGAACCACCTCTGGAGGGAGTCTATTTCACATTTTCACAGCTCTTACTGCGAAGAAACCTTTCCGTATTTGGAGATGAAATCTCTTTTCCTCTAGACGTAAAGAGTGCCGCCTTGTCCTCTGTGATGACCTTAACGTGAATAACTCAACATCAAGTTCACTATATGGACCCCTTATATATTTATACATGGAGATCATATCCCCCCTTATATATTTATACATGGAGATCATATCCCCCCCCTTATATATTTATACATGAAGATCATATCCCCCCTTATATATTTATACATGGAGATCATATCCCCCTTACGTGGGATCGGCACTGGAGAGGGTGCGGCGGATGATGTCACTGATGTCCCACTGGCCGGCACCGCCATAAGATTTTGTCTGTAATAGAAATAACATATTAATAAACTGCAAATAAAATCTAAACAATTCATACAACTTTCTCAGTCTGCTCATTTATAGACTTCAACTTTAACATCTATTCCCTGTAAAAAAAAAAAAAATTGATTCATAAATTTTGTCCTAAATGTATTCTGCTACATGTTTTTGATACAAAATAAGCATTTATTGATTGGTGTGTGTGAAAGTTAAGGCGCCTACAAACTTTGGGATATGTACTGGAATTTTAATTTTTTTTATACTACAAATGGCAGGGATCGAGGACTTCTTTATGGGAGTTTGTCCCTTTGGGAATTTGGGAAAATGTTCACCCGATTTTCTTATAGTGTGTATGAGCCTATAGAGTGATCAGTGCTAGACACATGACACTGGCTGGGAAGGGGTAACATCTCGGGTGATGAAGAGGTTAAATATGTTCCCTAACTCGGTGTATTGTCTACAGTGTGCTGCTTTATATTAATGATCTCTGACAGATCACTTCCTCTGTACACAATGCAACACAGAGCTCTGGGCTGTGATTGGACTCAGCTGATCAGCTGGTCCCGGGTGTGAATCATTGGCCGGGACGCTGTGTCCAATCACAGAGGGAGCCGGGGGGGGGGGTGAACATGCGCGCCCTAAACCTGGGAGTAGGCAGCGATGTACCAGAACATCGCTTTGCCTACAGCGCCCCCCGTGCTCGGTACCGCACAGCCCTTCCTCGATACAGCACCCCCCGTCCTTGGTACAGTGCCCACCCATCCTTGGTACAGCGCCCCCTGTCCTTGATACAGCATCCCTCCATCCTCGGTACAGCGCCCCCCCCCCCATCCTCGGTACAGTGCCCCCCATCCTTGATACAGCATCTCTCCATCCTTGGTACACAGCCCCCCCCTGTCCTCAGAACAGCCCCCCCGTCTTCAGTACAATGTCGCCGGGCAGTGGCGACTGGTGCAGTTTTAGGATGGGGGGGCACCAGACACCGCCCTTTCTTTTTGACCCCTCCCACTTGCTGAAAATGGGCTCGGTTTCAGCGAAATAGTGGGCGTGGCTTAAATGGTGTGGCTCTAAGGGGGTGTGCTTAGCGTCTGAGATGAACGAGGGATGGAGAGAGAGGGAGGGACAGCAGCCCCAGATCCTACAAAAAAATAGAAATATGTGTATTCTAGAAAGTTTAACAATCAGCAGATAAAGATACTCCAAACACCTGGTGTTAGCACTTCAATCATCCCGGCACCATGGTTGTTGTGGTGTCAGGATGATTGAAGCGCATTACTTCTATTATTACATTCTAATATAAAATGAAATTCAACTCACAATAATGCAGAATCAGTGGGAGCCCCGAGTGTGTCACTTGCCTTGTTGGCTGCCACCAGATGCCATCAGGTGTCCCCAGCGGAGTCCCTCCTTACATCAGGGGCCCCCAGCAGAGTCTGTCCTTACATCAGGTGCCCCCAGCAGTCTGTCCTTACATCAGGTGCCCCCAGCAGTCTGTCCTTACATCGGGTGCCCCCAGCAGAGTCCATCCTTACATGAGGTGCCCTTAGCGGAATCCGTCCTTACATCAGGTGCCCCCAGCGGAGTCCCTCCTTACATCAGTGTCCCCAGCAGAGCCCCTCCTTACATCTGTGCTCCCATCAGCGGAGTCCCTCCTTACATCAGTGTCCTCATCAGCGGAGTCCCTCCTTACATCAGTGGAGCCCCTCCTTACATCTGTGTCTCCAGCAGCGGAGCCCCTCCTTACATGTGTGTCCCCATCAGTCCTCCTTACATGTGTGTCCCCAGCGTTGTCCTGCTTACATATGTGTCCCCAGCGTTGTCCTCCTTACATGTGTGTCCCCAGCGCTGTCCTCCTTACATATGTGTCCCCAGTGTTGTCCTCCTTACATGTGTGTCCCCAGCGCTGTCCTCCTTACATATGTGTCCCCAGCATTGTCCTCCTTACATGTGTGTCCCAAGCACTGTCCTCCTTACATGTATGTCCCCAGCGCTGTCCTCCTTCATATCGCGTCTGTCTCTCTCTTCAGCTACTTCCTGTCTTTCTCCGTGTGTTCAGAGGGGAGGGACCTCCCCTCTCCACTGAACACAAGGGGAGTAGGAGGCGGCCATCTTTTTGTAGCCCGCCGGAAGTGACTTTGTTCTCACACTAAGAACAAAGCACTCGGCCAGACGCCGAGCAGATGCTGCTCGGCGCAATGGATCCCGCCGCAAACCAGCTCCAAACCCCGCCAATGAAGCGCCGCATCTGCAATCTCGTGATTGTATTGATGTGGCGCTTCCCATAGTGCACTGTGTCTGGCGCCCGAACACAGTGCACTTAAGGACTATTTTTTTTTGGTGACTGCCTGAGGGGGGGGGTAGGGGTGGCGGTGCCCGGGCGCCCCCTATGGACAGGCCGCCACTGCTGCCGGGTGGTTGGTAAGTGGATAATATTTGCACCAGAACATATATATGATTTTCAGGAAGATGGTGGTTTAATGCCGACATACCATTGAACCGTAAAACATTTTTTGTGCGGAGATCGATGTGCGGAGATCGATGTGCGGAGATCGATGTGCGGGAGATCGATGATGTGTCTCAATCTTGGTCCTGTTAGTTGGTAGGAAGAGATTGTGATTAGAGACATGGATTGTATTCTTCTTCCAATATAAACATGAACTTCCATCATCACCAAACATGTACATTAGGAAATATTAAACAATCGCTTTTACAAACAAATCCAGTTTACAAAGTTAACATTTTACCAGAAAGTACAAAAACCTCCCAAAAATCTCTTCTTGTATTTCTGCAAATCCCAACAGAATAGATCACTATGTGCTGCAGACACTGGAGCTCCACTCTACACACAGATCATGTGACCTCCACTTCCTGTACTTCTCTCTAGTTCTTGTTTGTTACATTAAAGTCGTGACAGTGGAGCTCCAGCTGCAGAGATTCACAATAAAGTTCCTTAAAAAAAAAAAAAAAAAAAAAAAAGACGTGGAGTGGAGGCCACGTGCTTCTTGTCATTCGTGGAGCTCCACTCTGCAGCCAGGGCCCCCGGTCGGGGTGTCCTTGTCAGTGCCTGCGCGCAGTTCTGCGTTGTGATTGGATGGAAGTTGTCAGGCAGCGGCGGTGGACAGGCCTGGAGCGGTGTCAGTGACATTGCCTCAGCCCCGGGAAGGAAGATGAGTGCGGGGCTCGGGAGGCTCCTGGCCGGCTCGGTGCGGAGGTGCTGCGGCTCGGTGTGGTGGAGGGGCCCGGTGTGCGGAGTTGGGGCCCATCAGGTGAGGAAGACATTTTTCTCTATCAGAACTTTTCATTGTTATCCTCCTGGTGTCCCCCTCAGGGAGATTCCCCCTCACTTCCTTTCCTGGGGACACAACAGGAAGTAGGAGGAAATGTCTCCACAGTGAGGGTGTCCCCAATGAAAGATCCCCCAGGTGGTGACAACTGTCCGGCCTTCTCCACATGTGATGTGATTTATGATGGAGGTTGGGGTGGGATGTATTTGTGTCTGCGGCTGTGATGAGAATCCCCGGGGACACGGAGAGGGGGGAACCTCCCCATTGGGGACACGGAGAGGGGGGAACCTCCCCATTGGGGACACGGAGAGGGGGGAACCTCCCCATTGGGGACACGGAGAGGGGGGAACCTCCCCATCGGGGACACGGAGAGGGGGGAACCTCCCCATCGGGGACACGGAGAGGGGGGAACCTCCCCATCGGGGACACGGAGAGGGGGGAACCTCCCCATCGGGGACACGGAGAGGGGGAACCTCCCCATCGGGGACACGGAGAGGGGGGAACCTCCCCATCGGGGACACGGAGAGGGGGGAACCTCCCCATCGGGGACACGGAGAGGGGGGAACCTCCCCATCGGGGACACGGAGAGGGGGAACCTCCCCATCGGGGACACGGAGAGGGGGGAACCTCCCCATCGGGGACACGGAGAGGGGGAACCTCCCCATCGGGGACACGGAGAGGGGGGAACCTCCCCATCTGGGACACGGAGAGGAGGGAATCTCCCCATCGGGGACACGGAGAGGAGGAATCTCCCGGAAGGGACACGGAGAGGAGGAATCTCCCCGGAGGGGACACGGAGAGGGAGGAATCTCCCCGGAGGGGACACGGAGAGGGGGGAATCTCCCCGGAGGGGACACGGAGAGGGGGGAACCTCCCCGGAGGGGACACAGGAGAGGGAGGAATCTCCCCGGAGGGGACACAGGAGAGGGAGGAATCTCCCCGGAGGGGACACAGGAGAGGGAGGAATCTCCCCGGAGGGGACACAGGAGAGGGAGGAATCTCCCCGGAGGGGACACGGAGAGGGGGGAATCTCCCCGGAGGGGACACGGAGAGGGGGGAACCTCCCCGGAGGGGACACAGGAGAGGGAGGAATCTCCCCGGAGGGGACACAGGAGAGGGAGGAATCTCCTCCCGGAGGGGACACAGGAGAGGAAGAATCTCCTCCCGGAGGGGACACAGGAGAGGAAGAATCTCCTCCCGGAGGGGACACGGAGAGGGGGGAACCTCCCCATTGGGGACACGGAGAGGGGGGAACCTCCCCATTGGGGACACGGAGAGGGGGGAACCTCCCCATCGGGGACACGGAGAGGGGGGAACCTCCCCATCGGGGACACGGAGAGGGGGGAACCTCCCCATCGGGGACACGGAGAGGGGGGAACCTCCCCATCGGGGACACGGAGAGGGGGGAACCTCCCCATCGGGGACACGGAGAGGGGGGAACCTCCCCATCGGGGACACGGAGAGGGGGGAACCTCCCCATCGGGGACACGGAGAGGGGGGAACCTCCCCATCGGGGACACGGAGAGGGGGGAACCTCCCCATCGGGGACACGGAGAGGGGGGAACCTCCCCATCGGGGACACGGAGAGGGGGGAACCTCCCCATCTGGGACACGGAGAGGAGGGAATCTCCCCATCGGGGACACGGAGAGGAGGAATCTCCCCGGAAGGGACACGGAGAGGAGGAATCTCCCCGAGGGGACACGGAGAGGGAGGAATCTCCCCGGAGGGGACACGGAGAGGGGGAATCTCCCGGAGGGGACACGGAGAGGGGGGAACCTCCCCGGAGGGGACACAGGAGAGGGAGGAATCTCCCCGGAGGGGACACAGGAGAGGGAGGAATCTCCCCGGAGGGGACACAGGAGAGGGAGGAATC